>PVIH01003000.1:35735-172048 GCA_004025045.1 Sigmodon hispidus
AAAAAAAAAAAAAAAAAAAAAAAAAAAAAAAAAAAAAAAAAAAAAAAAAAAAAAAAGGCGAACTTAGAGGTAAAAGGCCCAAGAGTAAATCCATTGCAGCTAGAGTCCTGTGTTGCTTAGGTGAATAGGCAGGAACTCCTGATCTGCTATGAATTCCAGAAAGGCTTTGTACAAAGGAAACACTCAGTGGCAAAATCCAAAGATGAAAAAGAAGAAGCAGAAAAAGAAGAGGAGGAGGAAGGAGGAAGGAGGAGGAGGAGAAGTGACTTACTGACTTCTTACTAGGAGTCCTTCCTACTATCATAAAACCACTTGCTTTGATCGTGTTGATTTATTGCGGCCTTGGTTATTTGGAGACCTCACTCCCTCTGGCTCTTACACTCTTTCTCCCTGCTCTTTTGCAGGGTTACCTGAGCCCAGGAGGGAAGAATTGGATGGAAACATACTATTTAGGGTTGAGTGTTCCAAGATGTTGGTGGAATGTCTAGCTGTATGTCTCTGTATTTGTTCACATCTGCCACAAGAGGAATCTTCTCTGATCACGACTGAACAGTGAGTGTAGAAGAATATCATTAACACTATGTTATTCTTTTTTCTCCCTTTTCTTTCTTTAGAGAAATAGTAGCGTTTGGTTTTACTTTAAGTCCCTGGGCTATCCAGTCTCAAGTTTTTGGTCACCCAAGCAGTGTTGAGTATGGGTTCCATCTTGTAGAGTGGGCCTTAAGTTAAATCAGATGTTGGTTGGTTACTCCCATAAATTTTGTGCCACCGTTTCACGAGCATATCTTGCAGGCAGGATGTCTGGGTTTTTGTTTACATTTAGAATACATTTCTGTACCAAAGACACTGGACCATAAGTGTGAAGTGTAGTAGCACAAATTTGGGTTGTAAGAAAAGAAGACTCTCAGCCAAATATTGAGGGAAGGCTGAAATATCAGAGAGAGGAGGCACCACAGTCAGTTCTCATCCAGCTGTCTTGCAACTTCCTCAGCTTTGCTCTTGGTTGACTCTGCCAGTTGCTTCTCCCTCTGCTGAGTTTTTACAGCCCTTATGTATTCTATCCCATCCAGATTAGGATTAAAGGTGAGTAGTCTTGAAATCACTGAAACAGATGTAGTTCTGTCTCTGGAGTTATGGGATTAAGGGTGTAGGTCACCACTCCCTGCTTTCCCTGTGCTGGGATTAAAGGTGTGATTGACTCTCAGCTGTTTATCCTTATATTCAAGGATCAAGAATTTCCTGAGCTGTCTGCCTAGGATTTGACCGTGTGAGGCCTCTGATATTTCAGGATTTATTAAATGTCTAACAAATATCCACAGTGAAGGCTATGTAGGCACCGGTTAGATTTCTCCCTGTTTTATGAGTTGTATAGGAGTTTTCTTCAGCAATGGTGTCTTGCTATCAGTTTGTGAAGAACAGGCTATAATCTTAGCAGCAGCCTGAATGGTTTGAGGATTCCAATAGAATCCTTTTGGCCAACAACTCAATTAGATGAAAACCAGTCCTTGTACTGGAAGCTTCATTTGGTGACAAAAGATGACCCTCAGGGATTCTGTGTCTCCTATTACATAGTGATTTCATTTGTTTGCCTTCATCTATGTTTAGATTTTAGGAAGCATCTACTGTATTAGGTTTCCATACTGTCCCTAAACAGACCTTGTAGCTGTTTCTCCCATATTCCATCCACTTCCTCCCCTTTTCTTCCTCTCCTCACATGATCCTGCCATCCCAGCCCTCCTGCATTCATCCATAACTATTATGTTTCCCTTCTTAGGAATCTCTATCTGGCTCCCTTTTTCCCATATTTTATATCTAATCTCTGTGGTTCCAGGGACTGTAGCTTGGTTATCATTGGTTTAACAGCTAATATTCAATTGTATGCAAATATATACCCTTTCTGGGTCTGAAACACCTCACTCAGAGTGTTTTTTTCTAATTTCATCCATTTACCTGTGAATTTTATGATTTCTTTCCTTTTTTAAGCTGCTGAGTTAAACCCCATTGTATAAATGTACCGCTTTTTTAATCCATTCTTCCTTGTTGAGGGACATCTAGATTGTTGTTTTTGACTAAATCTGTATTGCAATATTTTACCAATAAAGACTTGGGAGTCAGATTCTGGGGTGAAAGACTGCTACCTCAAAAAGGCAGAGAAAGCTCCCAGTTGACCTTCCTCCTGTCACAGTGCAGAAAGATCTTTCTCCTGTGCCATCTCAAACAAGACTCCTCCAACTCAGTGTCCCTCCATTCTACTTCCTGTGTACCTCTCTCTCCATCTTCCTGACTTCCCCTCACACTGTTGCTTTTTTTCCCTAATAATCCTAAATTCACTTCCTGCCACATGCTCCACCTCTTGCCATATGTTTGACTTTATTCAATACTGTTTACAGTAAGCAGAATGCTCTTGGATTAATGGTGTGTTCCAGGGCTGAGCCACACCACAACTAGAATTTTTTTCAGTAAGTAACAAAATCTTGGTTTTCACAGTATGATCAATTATTTTGTAACATTTTCCCCTTTTTGTGTAAATAAAAAGGAAAGGTTTTAGAGAATCAAATGACAACCAAAAGATTATAAGACTTTTTGGCAATAAAATAGTTTCTTAGTCTTTGTTTTTCCACTGTTCCATACCATGTATATCTTCTGATATGAGACAGAGATTTTTGATTTTTCTTTAACAAGCATCCATGGATTTAGAGGAGAGAGCCACACTCTAAACTCAAGGCCAGCTTTAATTTTTAATTGAATTGGGACCACATAAAGACCATTAGCAATTTATGTCTGTAGAGGGCAGCAGAGTAAAGCATTTGAGATTCAGCCACGGGCTGGCCAGCCCTGTGATGAGAAGAACATCCACTCAGATTGTCTGGCTCCTAGCCCACATCAGGTGGTTGTCCAACAGGAAGGGGTAGCTGTTAAAGGCAAGATGGTAGCTGGTGCTAGTCTGGGCTCTGAGCTGGGATTTTTAGGCTACTAGTCAGCTGGAGATGGATGATATAACTTGGCTGGTTTTTTCTTTGGGACATTTTCTTTTGATGATTTGTCTCCTTTCCCCCCCCCCCCCCCGATATTTCACTTATTCAGTAATCTCTGGATTCCTTAGTTAGGTGTTTTTATTCTCCTGAAAAGATAAAAGCAAAATCCTGCCCCAGCCCTAACTGGAAGTGGGGAGAGGGCACAACAGAAAATGTATTATCTTTTGATTCAAAATTTTCTTTTGAAAATTTGAAACTACTTATACCTTAGTATGTTTGGATAAACATACCTATAATCCCCTTTCTTTTTATATACAAATTCAAGTTTTAAGAGCATTTATTTTTTTAGATTACAAAAGGCATTCCCTTTGAATTTCAGCCTTCCTTTTGCTTTTAAATTTAAATCACTATAATTATTAAGTGCCTGCCTCTGCCTACCAAGTGCTGGATTTAAAGGTATGAACCACTGCCTGGTAGTGGATTCCTTAGAATAGTTACTCTCATAGGGTTGTCCTGATTTAATTTGGTTCTCTATATCCCCATCTCCACCCCCTTTTTAATGTTATGGATAAACTTTCAAGTTTTTTGAATGTGCAATCTATCTTCCTTGCTGATTTATTCTGAATTTGTTCAGTGGAAAATTTTAATATTAAATAGGATGCCAATTTGTACACTTTTTGACATTTTGTCAGAGCTGCATAAAATTTGATGTCTTTGCTAAGTTTTGCTAGGTTTTACCATTTCTATTTATGCCTTCCATGACCAGATTTCTTTGCCATTTATCTGCCCATTAATGTTTTCCATTTTGATGACTATATAGCTATAGCATTGCACATGCACCATGAACTGGAGATGATAGAGATTTTTCCTTTTACCTTCTTATGTTTGTCTTACAGCCAGTAAGTGCTGTTATTACTTCTACAGTGTAAGTTTCACGAGTGAAAGCAAATATACACTATCAAGGCCACACATGAGAGTTTATTTGAGAGAGAATTCCCAGGTGGGTGCAGAAGCAGGAGAGCAGGACAGCATGCTCAATCTCTTTTAAGAGAAGGGGCGTGTACAGATATGCATGTGTCCAGGGAGGTGCTTCCGGGCGTGCCTCCGTACAAGGTGCATCCCACCTGAGCAGAGTTGGCTCAGCTATGTGGAATGCCAGGAATCCTTACACACAGGTTGTTCTGATTTGGTGGTTCCTTCCTCAGTAACAGCCATTCTGTCCCCTAGTCTATAGGCTGCTGCTTTCAATTAAGTTTTGTTTACATCAGTGGTTGATGAGCCATTAGCAAGCTATCAGCCAAAAGATGTGATTCTTCCTTTGGACTCCACTATCCAATAGGTGCCTCTTTTGGGGGGGAGGTGTGAGCAGTTTAGGGATGGGGATTATAGGCAACAGTTATTTCCTTTTCTATCACATCCTGATCACAAAGAAATTTAGTTTCCCCAATTCCACTGTAATATCTTTCCCTCCAAGGCTCAGCCTGTGTAGGACTCTTGCCTTTGAACAAATCCAATCCGTCATTGTAAGAGGCACCCTTATCATCACAGGATGGTTGGCAATTACTGAGTATAAGGTTCCCCATGTCTCATAAAATGTCCAGATTTGTTTCTCAAAAGAAAGAATATTTACTCTCCATATGTGGAAAGAGTTAATGGTAGAAGGCAACAGACAAATGTTGGTAGACTCCTGTTTGCTTTATGAAGAGTCCCTAGTTTCCAATTCACCAACAAATACTGATACCCATCATCTAGCCCAGTATTAGTCAGGGTTGCATGCACAGAGAAGAGTTTACTTGCAGTCACAAAAGCTGCTCTCTGTTCCTGTCCCTATTGAAGATTAGCTGCCTTTCTAGTAACTCCGTAGAGGGGATTTATAATAATCAGCAAATACAGTGTGTGATTTCTCTAGTGCACAAATATACCAATTAGGAGCTGTGGTGGGATTAAAGGCACACACCCTTACCACCTTGTTCACTGACTCACTAGAATTTAGAAGACAACTAATTAGAGAGATTCTCCTGTCTTTTCTGGGATTAAAGCCATGGACTACCATCACCTTGCTCAAATATTTTATCTGAGCTTCAAATCACTCCAACTCTTAGAGATTTATAAAAACAAGTTTAAACTGTAGTAATCCTGTGGATTTATTGAACATTTTAAATCTCTTAATTGTGTTCTTAATACCAAAAAACAAACACTCTTTTTATTAAGAAGAAAAATTCAAAAGCTGATATTTATGATGGTGTGAGCAACATGGCAATCTACCATTTAACATGGAATCAAAACGTGTGGTTTAGGAAAACCAATTTCCATTTCATGCCAATAAGACAAGTATGCCTTTGGTAAATTATTTTTGAAACTATTGTTATTATTATCATTATTTTTATTTGATTTTTTTGTGCCTGATAAAGTGAAAGACACTTGTTAGTCTTTATAATTTTTTTTATAATGATCAAATAATCTGATGAACTACCACCACTTCTTATTCAGGAGATTTTTCCTATTCAACTATAATCTTTAGTAATCTTGATCGTATCCATAGGTTTCTTATCCTGTGGAAACAAAAGCAAAACTTCTTCACCAATGGGACACATATCCCAGTTTTTATTTTGAGGTCAACACATCTTTAAAATATATAGGCTAATTTAACCCAGCAGTTTTTTTCTACTATCCAATGTCTCTCTGCAAATGTTGTTTCTTTCCCATTAAAACCTGAAATTAATAAAGCACTATGTAATATATTTAGGAAGATATTTATTACTAATTTCTGTTTATTAAGCACATTTTAAAGTGTATTTATGATTTATTTGCATCAATCAGGGCTTCAGAAGATGATGTCCCTTTTATTATATGAGTGAGAATCCAGTTAGTTATTTTAAAAACTAAAATCCCTGGGCTTTGCATATTTGTTGTTAATCTCTCCCCAAAATTTACTTCAAGCTCCTTGCCAGTGTTCATTTTCCGCTCATATTAAGGGAATTTCAGCCTTAGTAAAAGGAATCATCATTTCTGAAGTTCTATTTCTGCTAATTGATAAAGTCTCATTTTTCCTTTCAGAATCAATTTAGGAACCTTTTCTACATAGTTATTTATTTTTAATATCTATTTGTGTGCTAAAAAGATACATTTTAAAATAGTATCCTCTCTGCATAATAATTCTTGTGGCATAATGAGAACACAAAATAAAATACAATCAAGCTTTAAATTCAAGCAATTCATGTGTGAATCCAGTAATTTTTCTGCCAGAACAAATTCTCTCTCAGTCTCAGTTGTTAATTTTTTGAACTATTTACATCCTTATTACCTTGTAAGATTTGAAATAAATTAATTAGTTCTTGAGTAGTTAATCAAGTTATGGGCTCTAGTCAGTTAATACCTCCTAGCAATTTTTTTAAAATCATCAAGAGTTTGCAATTCATCTCCCCTAATTTGTACTATCTGTAATCCAATTTTGTATAAACTTATCTTATACTATAGATAATTGATAGAATCTACTCTTTGTATTTTTTCGGAACAAACTGTAAACCCCAATAAGGCAAAATTCTCTTTACTTAAGCAAACATTTCATTTTCCTAAGTTATCTGCATCTGAATCAGCTAGTAAGATACCATTCATAAAACAGTAAGTTTTAGATTGAGTAAACTGTTTAAAAACCATTTCTACTGGCTGCTGTACAAAAATATTGACACAAGATGGAGCTGTTAAACATCTCTTGTGGGAAAACTTTCTACTGAGACCTTTTAATGGGCTGGAAATGACTTTAAGTTGGCATTATGAACACAATTTTTAAATCTTGTTTTTGTAAAATAGGGTGGGGTTTGGGGACAGGACACTGCTTTTTGTCATTTGGCAAAAAGAAGAATGGGCAGTCTGAATGCCAGCAAGGAAACAAGGTTAGCTAGTTGTTTCTCACCATCTCTGAGCTTGCAGGTTTTCACTCCAGCCTTTGAATCTCTAGTCTTAGTCACAATTAGAACAACAGCCCTGTGGGAGCAGAAGTCTATGTCAGGCTGTGGCCTCAGTGGCCAGGGCGCTGGTAGATAAGCAGGTTGGTAATTTTGGTGTTGCAATTGTTGGCTAAGATTAAGGCACTGCCACTGTGCTGAAGTTAAAACAGACTGGACGGTCATATCCAGTTTTTCTTTATTTTTAGTGGTACTCAAAATGTATGCATTCTCAAAAAAAATTAACGTGTCGATTGATTTAATTAAGTTAATATTTTTTGATGATTTCAGTGTAACAAATTTCTCCAGTAGAAGTCACATTCTTGAAGTGAATTTAGTCTTTTGTTGGAACATTTAAATTAATTTATAAGTAACTAAAGGGTAAAGTCTTACTGTAGTTCACTGAATGTGACAAGTGTAAAGGCTTACTTAGTCAATGGATCTAGTGATTAGAACACTGTTTCCACAGTTAACATTTACAATAATAAAAAGATACGTTTGGTAAGAGGATACTGTAAGGACCTGGATTCATTTTGGGGGCAGGGCCCAGGTCTGTGAGTGAACTTCCGCAGCAGCCAATTGATTCAAAGGTTGGAGTCACACCAGAAAACTCCCATGGCTGCTGCACATTACCCCTTTGCCTAATCCTGCAACATCAAGGTGTTCCTTTAAAAGCCCCCCGCCCATTGGGACAACGAGCTCTTACCCCCTTCTGTTGTGCAGAGCTGGTTAATGGACCTGGTTTCTCATTCTCTGTAGGTAGCAATAAAATTCCCACTCATAATGTGTCCAGCCTCCCTGGTAGAAATTCTTACTCGAGGACATAACAGATACTTTACTTAATAATCAATAAAATTGGCAATTAGAGTCATGTGTTTTATCCTTAAAATATGTATTTTTTGTTTATGCACAGTTTGTCTGGTGCGTATAAAACACACTTCCTACTCATGCATAACTTAAAACATTTTACACCACTGCATGTACTGGGGAATAAGGTAAAGTTACTCTTGATTCTGAAATGCTTGTACACACCTTAAAACCTAAAAGCCAGGAGTACTTGGAAAAACACATCACAGCACTTTCCCTAATGAAGGCATAGGTAGTGACGTTACAACTGTTTGTCCAGGGAAGACCAGCTAAACTGGGAAAATCTTAGATATCCTTTTTGGGAGAACTTAGCTATCCTTATGTTACTTAACGCTTCTTTCCCTAACTACAAAGTTGTTTCCAAGTCTCAGGAGCAGCTGCCAATTCTGTAGTCCGTATCCCAAGTCTGGCCCCGTGGTGACCGTAACTGACCCACTGAGACGGGCTATAGACAGAATTTGAGTTCTTAAACAGTATTTAACTCCTCGAAACCACTGAGAAGCACCTTTAGTTTTTCCTTTTCCTCTGCGGTGGCTGAATAGGTGAATGGTCCTTAACACCGAGCAAACTTTTCGAAAGCCCTTTGCAGGCTCGCGCATCATCTCGACTCCTGTCTTCTGATTGGCTGGCGTCACTCCCCACTGCCCAATTAGGTTTGGAGCGTCTCGGCGCAGCCCGGCGGCGTCACCGCGCATGCCCACTCCCGCCGCTCTCCCAGGTCCTCCGGAGTGCCGTAAAGGGCACGGGGTAGGGCGGTACTACCCTGGCTAGGTTATGGTGCCAACGTCGCTGCCACGCCGGGGCAGGGCCACGCCCCGCAGGAGGGTGACAAGCAAACCAGTCGCCTCACTACAATGTGGCATCAAAGCTAACTCCCCTAAGTGCACGGTCCCCGCTCGGCCATCTATCTGCTGGGACTCAGAAGAGGTGCAAACTGCAGTCTTCTGAGTCTCGGCCGCTGAATGGAACCTGTCCCGACCAGAATAATCAGCTCTGGTGCAGAATGGGTTGGGCTGCACTGCCCTAAACGTGGCCGAGTAAGCATCATCCCCGAGGCGCCGCCCGGACCACAGGCTCCGTGTCCCGCCCCATGAGTGAGTGAAGCGGTCCCGGGAAGCGCGGCTCCCAAGCGTGCAACTCACAAAGTGATCAAGCAGCACGAAAAGGCGGAGCAAACACTCTAACCCTGTCCACGCGGCGGCGGCGTCGCGTCCGATCCCCGGGCCCAGGCCGCGTTTGGCGGCTCGCCGCTCCCAGTCCGGGCCGGCCCCTGCGGCCGCTCGTAAAACGCGGCGAGCGGAACCGGCACGCGGAAGCGCCCGTCGCACTGAGCATGCCCAGTAGCACAGTCGAACAGAGGAGTTTTTTTTTTCTTTTCTTTTTCTTTTCTTTCTTCTTTTTTCCCCTCTTTCTTCTTTTTCTTTTTCTGGCCCTCCAGTAGGAGGCCTGTCCCCCACCCTCAGTTCAGACCCCAGTCATCCCCGGGCTTGAGCAGCTAACCATGGCCGAGGTGCCCGGCGCCGCGTTGTCCCAGGCGGGTTGGTAAGTGCCGAGTCGCGGCGGCCGAGCGGCCGTAGGCTCGGGTTCCCGGGAAGGTCGGGAGAGGGGCACCGAGGGGTGCGGCGGGGAAGGCGGACACCGCCGCCCGCCCCCGTTCCTCTCGGGGCCCTCGGGGCCGGCTCCGCCCCCGGCGCCACGCGGAGCTCGGCGAGTCCCCCCTGCTCCCCTTGGGGCGGCGGCCTGCGACCCGGAGCGGAGTGGCTGCCCGCGGGGAGGGAGGGAGGGAGCGAGGCCTCGGGGCCCGGGGGAGCGGGCGGCTGCCAGGCCTGGAGGAGCCGCGGGGCCGATCACAGCGAGTCCCCGGCCCCGGGAGAGTGTGGCCGCAGCGGATGCGGGAGGCGGCGGCGGCCTGCCGGAAGTTGGCGGGAGCACGGAGCTGAGCCCCGCGCGGTGGCCGGAGCCGGCTCGCTGCCCTCATTTCAAACTACCGCGCCGACCCGAGCGAGCGCCGCTGCCCTTGCTCCACCGCTCAGCTAGCGAAGCAGAGAATGACGAGCGGGCGACTCGGGCGGGGGTGCCTGCCCCATGGAACTTTTCCTGAAGGGATGGCATTGGTCTGATTTTGAAGGGACGGTTTTGTGTAGTGAATTTTGGGGATCTGAAAGCAAATGAAAAATGATTGGAAATGAAGCAGTTTTCTGGAATTGGAGCCATTCCAGTTGTAAACGCCCAGTTTAATTCTGCGTCGCCTTTCCCGTTTGGCACCTTCTGAGTTGAAGGGTAGGAATGAGGATGGAACCTAGTATTTAACTAGACTTTAGTGAGAAAGGAGCATTAAGAGAAACTATTGCGGCGAAGAGCACTTTATGCCTGAAGGAGAGTTAATTTCCTAGAGAAGTGGGCTTTGTAGATGAAGTTAGGAAAGTGCTTATTGTTTTGGAGCAAGGACACTAGATCTCATTGGTTCCTGGAACTAGTTAGGTGTTTGAGCATTAAAACCAAGGAGGGGACCAGTGGCTAAATGGTGGGAATTTGACTCTGAGCTTAAAGTTTTAATCAGCAGGGCGATGTAATCTCACCTTTGCTGTGATGATTTCGCTACGGACTCAACAAGCTTTGTTACCTTTTTCTACCCCACTTCACAGATTGAAAGATGAAGGCAAAGAATGGTTAAGTAACTTTCGTAGCTAGAAAGTGGTTGAAATAAATGTTGACCTAAGGAATGCAGTCTGGTCCTTTTTGTTTGTTCTGGTCCTATTTATTATTTGTTTATGTAATAAAATACAGACCTCTTTACTAATCCCTCCCCATCACAGGTACAACAAATTGTAACAGCTTCACCTTATTCAGTTTTATGTTATTGTTACTGGGATATTTCCTTTCATTTTTTTGATTTTTTTTACAGGCTTTCCAGAATATTAGATCAGTCTTCATTGCATTTTTGTGGAGGCCAGGTTAGCCTTGAACTTAGGTTGGAATCTCACCAACTTTGCATCTATTTGAGTTTACTCCATTCTTCATTAATTACACTCAGCCCTACTTTTTACAAATTAGCTACATCCCTTTCATTACTAATTTGGCCCATTTAATTCATTGCAACTTAACCTAAATCTAGGAAGGTTTGTTACTTTATTGGAAGCCCAGATAATTCAAAATTTGTCTTGGACTTTTAAAGCTTGTTATTGGCAGAGAACCTTATCTTCTCTGTAGTATCCAATACCCAGAGCTATACCCCATTGCAGGGTGTTAAATCGGAAAGAGTTGACTTCCAAAGGGTCCTGTCAGTCAGGGCCCTTTCCTGCTTTATTTGATTGTTAGAAATCTCTGGCAATGTTATATTTTAGCATTTGCCACTTTGTATTGGAAGTTAACTGAACGTATTTCATTTTCCATCTGTTTGCTGTGCTTCTGTAAGACAGTGCCTCCTGAAGAACCCAGGTAGATAAAGACAGTAATTATAAAAGTTCTTAGATCTTTAAGGCTGGTAGGAGTTTCCTGGAGTTCCTGACCCATGTTCACCAGTCAAAGCTGGTGCCAAGGAAGAATTGGGTGCCCCTCAGTGAAGTGGCTTGAACGAGGCCTTTAATTAGAGACTGTATTACAATCAGAATCTCAGAGGTCTGAATGGGCAAGAGAGCCAAGAGGAAAAGTTGATACCAGAGAACAGCTTTAAATGCCTCCCTGGATTTCTGACATCCAGATTTCCCTTTACTCTGGAGTTGTTGATGGTAACATTTTAGAGGCATGTACTTAGTAGTTGTAGGTCCTACAATGAAATGCTAAACCATCTACAGAGTTCCTAAGCTCTTCTGTCAGTTGTATGTAAAGTAGTAGGTTAGGGAAGTAGTAGTGAATGATGTATGCTGATAATGTGATCTTTAGGGGGATCAGAAGACTTTCTATAGGATTGTTTTTGAATATTTTCTTTTAAGTATTGGGTGGTCAGTATTATCCCAGTCAAGCGCAGTATTACACTCCTGCCCACTCCACACTCCTGGCTTGTACCACAGAGAATTAGGTTTCATAAACTTCAATTTAAATTTTGTAGGAAATTTTGCAGTAAAGTGGCATTAAATATCTTAAATGACACTTTGGAGCTTTGTAATGCTTATTTCTATGTATAAAATAGCTCCATAGAAAGGATTTGGCTCTATATTTGTATAGGGAACAATATTAATTGTGTTGTTTTATTTCTACTTACAGTACTCATTCACATGTGTTTGAATCTTTTCTTATTTTAAAAATAATTTTCATGTGAGGCGAATGTGCCTGTGGTATATGCATACATGTGGGTGACATTCTGAAGCCAGAAGAGGAGACTGGGTGTCCTGCTCCATCATTCTTTGCTGTATTCCTTTGGGAAAAGAGGTTTTTTTGTTTGTTTGTTTGTTTGTTTTTACAGAATCTGGAGCTTGCTCCTTGGCTTTGGGTAGATTGTCATACAGCAAGTTCCTGTGGTCAACCTGATTTACTGGTGGGGGTGGTATTGGTGTTGGTGGTGTTATCAGGTTCCTGTGGCCACAGGTAGCTTTTTATGTGAGCCACTGGGATCCAAACCAAAACCTCTTTTCTGAAGCATTTTGCCCCTCCCTCCATCCCCCTACCTTCCCCTCCTCCTTTGTTTCAAGAATGTAATCATTGAATTTATACTTTTCAGACCATATTGCCTATAGAATTAATGTTTTATAATTTATCTCTAATGTGAGGGTGAGGAAAAACCAAATCAGAGTCATAGTATGCTCAGTTCTACGTAGCAGAACCAAGAATAGAATTCAAATATTTAAAATAAAATTCAGTACTTACTTGCAGTGAGTTGTGCTTATTTAAATGATTAAAAATAACACACTGGAAGCAAGCCTTGGTGGTGTGTGTTTGTAATCCTAGCCAGGACTTCATATTGAGAGTATATCAAAAAGCAAACAAACAAACAAAACAAACCAAAAAACCCCCAAACCAACAAAGACAGAATTAACCCTTGTATTTTAAAACTGGATTTTTTTTTTTTTTTTTTTTGGTCTGGGAAAGAAGCTTAGTCTGAGAGGTTGTTATGTCATAATCAAAGAAATAATTTTAATTGAGTGGCCAATAAGTCTTAAGAATTTCTGAAAAACAAAGGACTATATTATGTATTTTGTTTTCTTTAGCAGTTTAGAGTTGAAGATCTCTAAAGTAGTGTTAGGAATGGCATTCTCAGGCTAGGTGTGGTGACTCGCTGATGTAGTCACTGGATGAAGCTGGAGGATTGCTGTATATTCCAGGCCAGCCTGGGCTACAGGAAGTTAGCTTGTCTGAAACAAAACAAAAGAAGAAAAAAATTGTATTTTCATGTAATTAAAAAAATATATATGTTGAAATCCCAGAACTCTGATGGTTTACCCATAGGTATGTTTGTTTATTTATTTATTTATTTTATTGTTGTTGTTTGTCCTTTGATAGAGTGACAGAGAGTATGATGTCAAAGGTCTCCTTTTTTTACCTGCCTTGACTCACACCCATCCTTGGAGTTATCTCACTTTGGCTGCTGCCACCAGCTGACATCTTTCATAACTCCATTTGTGTCCCCTTTCAACAACCAAGAAACTGCAGCTTATGTGATTGATATAATCAGCTGTGGTCCTGGAGGAGAGCAGCCAGAGGCGAATAGTGAGTAGAAGCAGTGGCCTGTGGATTACAAAGGGAGGCTTACTCTGCCTGTATGTCTTGCCTTGAGGTAAAGAAGTAGAGCAACTTTAGACATATTGCTGGGATTTAAAATTCCTCACTCTTCCTTTCATATCCTACCACATAGAAGCTTTTTCATAACCTTATTAATTATCACAATAAAATGTGTGCAGTTGCCATTCTTGAGCCTGCCCTCTGTGCCTTTGTTGGTTTCAGTTTTCTAAGAGGCATACTATTGCCCAGGAGACTGCAGGTGAATGAATGCTCTCAATCTTCAACGAAAACGTGTTTAACAGCACATACAGAACCTTTGGCAGCAGCATCAATATAACTCTGTTAGTATTAGTTACTTAATAAGCTCATGAAAATGAATTAGGAATTTTTATTTATGCATATTATTCCATAACAACTGTTACAGGTAGGTATGGCTATACAGAATTGTACCTCTGCTGTATAGCTAGAAGTTTCTGGCCCAGCACCCCGAGGTCCTTAGTCCCAAATAGTTACAATTGCAAATTGTTTGGCCTATGGCTCAGACGCATTACTAACTAGTTCCTACAAGGTAACCCATTTCTATCAGTTTGTGTATTGCCACCTGGCTCCATAGCTTTACCTGCTTCATTACATCTTCCTTCATTGGGCAGCTGCCTGCAGTGTCTCATTGACTTCTCCCTCTTCCATCTGTATCTCTTTGTCAACGCTTGGATTTCCAGCCTGCTTCTAAGCTGCCTTGCCACAGGCCAAAATGGTTTCTTTATTAACCAATAGTAATAAAACATATTCACAACATACAGAAAGGCATCCCACAGCACTCTGCTTTCTTCATTTTCTTTTTCTTTGGTACATGACCAAGCTGACCTTGAACTGGAAATTTTGCTTCAGCCTTTCTAGCGTTGGTATTATAGCCAGTTACAGATGTGTACCACTGTGTGAAGCTTAATACAGTTATTTATGAGGTTATAAAGTACATTCTGTTTTGGGTTTACTGAAATTCATTTCCTTTTACTTTATTTCCTTTTTTTTTTTTTTTTGAGACAGTCTCACTATGTAGCTCTGGCTCTACTGGAACTTAGACTGTAGATAGATCAAAAGGCTGGCCAGCCTTGAATGTCCAGAGCTTCACCTTCCTTAGCCTCCTGAGTGATGGCTTAATGGTGTTGTGTGCCACCACACCAGGCTTATGGAATGCATTTTTATTTTCACTTTGATAAAAATATTATTTAAAAAAATTATTTATATATTTTATGAATTTATAAATACTCTATTTGCATTTATGGCTGCATGACAGAAGAGTTCATCAAATTTCATCACAGATGGTTGTAAGCCTCCATGTCATTGCCGGGAACTGAACTCAGGACCTCTGGAAGAACAGCCAGTATTCTTAGCTGATGAGCCATCTCTCCAGCTTTGAGAAAAATATTCTTACTGTACTCTTTTGGGAAGGATCAGAATCAACATTTTTAGACGCTAAAGACCACTATAATAAACCAATGAGTTATTTGGTTTTCAGGGAGGCTAATTGGAAAGTCCCTTTACTTATTACCTTTACTATTTTTAGATATGGTCTCACTATATAGCTCTGGCTGCTAGCTTACTATTTGCTATGTAGTTCAGGCTGGCTTTGAACTCACAGACATCTGCCTGCCTCTGCCTCCATCTCCCAAATGCCGGGATTAAAGGCATATACAATTATATTTAGCTTGGAAACACCATCTGTTTTTAGATAATTCCTACTTTAGTGAACATTGGTAAACTTTCTCTAGTTTATACTATTTGTAAAGTTAAAATGTTGAAAATTTGTATGCTTTTGTTAACTTTCTGTCTTAAAATATGTTACATTATCTCTCGCTGCTTCTATTGATAGTGTAACCTGGGTGTTTTGTCAGAATGTTCCAGTTTTAAGGTGCTGTTTTCAGCCCTTTTTTTATGACTAACCTATAAATCTAGTTTCAGCTGCCTGTAGGCCTGACAGCTTCAAGCATGAAGAAGGTCTATAAAGAAATTTGCTGTCTCAGCAGGTTGAAAATAAGTTTCTTCTTTCACACAGCAGCATTTGCTAAATCAACTAAAAACTGCGTAGTAACAGTTCAAAAATCATAAAAGCAGCACATCAGCTTGCTCTAGCTTACGTTTTCTCATTCTGACAAAAGAAGAATATTGGCATTTTGATGATTTACGTCTTTTTTTTAAGTTCTTAAAGTCTCTAGTAGGTAGTCAGGTAAAGAACACTTCTATGTGATTTGTACAATTAATTTATTGATTTACTAACATCAGAGATGGAGAAGTTTTGAGATGTATAAAGATACTTAAAGTTTCTTTGAAATTTTGCCTCACCATGATTTAAGTTAAGTTTCAACTATACCTTTTCAGAAGGCACTCCCATGAAGTCTATATTAATTGAGGATACTAGAAAACCATCTAGAAGGTAGGCCAGCAGGTGACAGCATTTGTGGCCAAGCCCAATGACTTGAGTTTGATCCCTGGGGCCCATGTGTTGGAGGGAGAGAGTCTACTTAAAGTTGCTACCCCCACCCCAAAAGAGTCCTCTGACCTATGTACCCTACCTCCATAAGTAAATTGGATAAAAATAGATAAAAAAGCATTTGTAAGTTTACTAAATTCTTGGGGCTTTGTAGAACTTGGAAGTTAATTAAGGTGAATTTTGTGAAATACTTAATACGAAACATTAAATATTGCATATCAGTGAAGAAGTATTCTAAGTAAGGCCAAACTTAATGGCTTTTATAAACTTCAGAGAAGAGAGGACCAAGTGTAACTTTCTATTTTGTTACCTTCAGTCATGAACAATAGGAAACACCCTTTATTTGTTGCTGTTTAGGACATGAAGCATGTGTAGTGGGCTTCTTGGAGGCTCTGCTTAGTTCCCAAGACTCATAATAGGACTGCCTTAGATGACAGACGGCCTTCTTGCTGATGGTAGTCCTGAGGTGGTGCAGGCTTTTACAATAACAGCAGGGAGCACTTCTGTGTATGTGTTCATGTCTCTTTCTTTCTCTTTCATCCCCTTCCAAGGACCCTCTTCTGAACTCTGCATAAATTTCCACCCTCTAGTATGATGGAGATTAAATTCCAGCCTGAATTTTGAAGGGGAAAAGCATATTCAAAGCCTAGCAAATGAGACTTCTGCAGGATTGGGTTTATTTGAGGACTTTTCTTGAGTTTTACTTAGGTCAAACGGGGTGGGGTTAGTATGAAGGACGTCCCAGTCATCTTCACTTGCAACATTTTGAAGTTGAGCAAGATGAGGATACTGTGTTTTTCCCTTGTTTTGTTGTTGTTGGTAATATTTTGTTAACTTTTTCTGGTTGCATTTTTTAAACCATTTTTATCTCTGTTCAAATAGTTAATTACAAATTCATTAGTAGTCTTTAGAAGTCTTTATTGTTTCTTTGATAATTCAAAATTGATTCATATTAAAGGTTTCCAAATACAAATGTTAAACACATTATGACTGTATGGGTACAGTAAAATTTTAGTAGTCGTTAGTCTGTCCATGCCCCCCCATGCCTACTTATTTGTCATATTTGTTGGTGCAAAGTAGCCACCTAAAACAACATTTGACTTTTTTTTTTTTTTTAAGATAGGGTTTTTCTGTTTAGTTTTATCTGTCCTGGAACTTTTTCTGTAGATCATGCTGGCCCTGAACTCAGAGATCCAGCCTACCTGCTCCTCTAAAGTACTGGTATTAAAGGCATGAGCCACTACCACCCAGATAATTTTGACTTTGCTGCTATACACATTTTCAACTATTTTTTTTCTACCCCAATTACCAGAATTGTACTCACTAAATTATCTAGCAGTTGTGAAGATTTTTGCAGAGATGATTTAAAGAAAGTCATCTTTATTTAATTACATGTATCTTCTTAAGTTGAGAGATAAGTTGGAATTTATTTGCCATCATGGAAGACAGTATAATGTCAAATATATGTCAAAATGTGGGATAGTGAAATATACTTAATATGTAAATATTATGACACAAATCACAGCCTGCACACTGAGGTGAGGTCTGGCTATCTTAAAAGGTCAATAGAGATTTGAGTTTTGTTTTTCCTTACATGAATAAATTTATACTTATACGAATAAACTTGTGAATAAATATTTGCATTGATATTAGTGACTATGCAGCTCTGACTGAACATGCACTTCTAATATTTAAAAAATATGGCCTACTTTAGCTAGGGCTAGGGCTCAGTAGAGGCCCCAAGCATAGAAGTCTAAATTCTAGCCATCTTCCTCTGTCTAAACAGCCCAGTGTTCTGGGACAGTTCTGCTTTATGTTTTGGTCTCTTTGTTGGTGTGGCATGTGAGCCACACTACAGTAGTGTCTAATATCACATGTCAGTCTGTCAGTGTGTAGGCTCTGTCTCCAGAGACCTTCTCAGTTGTCTTCTGCAGTTTAAAGCCTTCTTTTGGTGACTCTTTGGCGCATTAAAGTCAAAGACTACCACTCCAGAATATTGAAATTGTCTTCATGGGCAAAACCAAGTAGTTGTCATATCTCAGTTTCAAGAGAAGTATTCTCAGGAAAGGGAAGACCAGAAGTCCACAGAGTCCATTCTTTGTTGTAAGGTGATGTATCACATCCTCTGTTTCTCAGAATGTTAATCTCCTTTCCACCTGAAAGACATTCTGAGAACTGTGGCCTAACTCAGGGATTTGCAAGTTATCTGTAAACTTAAAATTTTCAGTGTGTCATAGATTGGTGTCTTGGAAATTGTAACACTGTGAGGCAATGTTAGGTTGCCCTGAGATTCTGGGCTTACCAGTTTTTATACTTGCTACACCACCCAGCCCTAAGAGAGTTTGTGGGTTGGCATTGACCTGGTCTGTGGGTCACCCTTGAGTCAGTTTTGTTCTACCTGGAAACACTAGAATTTTGAGTCAGTGATACTCTTGAAGTTATGGTAAGTTTGAGTAAATTGGTAGAAATAGTCAAAGCTCTACTTTTTTTGGGGGGGAGGTTATACTTTTGATTTATTTATTTGATATAAAAATTGAAGTGATAATCAGGCTTATAAATAGCTCTGCAGCTTGCAAAGCATTCCTATTTTGTATCACATTTTATAGTAATAAATAACAGATAGTATATTTGCTTATGAAGGTGGATTATGAATGTTAGTGGTGGTATATATGTAATGCACTTGGAGGTGGAGGCAGAAGGATTAGGAGTTGAAGGCTAGCCTCAAAACTGACAAATGAATAAGTATATGTGTAAAAATTGCAAGCCTTACTGTAGATACCTAGTATGATATAACTAATAATAGGCTTATGAGATGTCTTTAATATTCTATAACTTGCTATACTTTTAGTTATAAATTAATATTACTTCAAATTTGGTATTATGAAGTTTACTTGCCTTTATATTGGCAACCCTTTACCTTTTGAATTAGTCTAGCTTTAGCATGTGTTCATGGAAAGTATAATTGGATTGGATGTTTGGGTTCTTTTACATGTTTACCTCATTGCAACAGTTTTTATGGATAAATTAATTATAGTTGTTGGTGATGCTTTAACCAGAGCCTATGGAAAACACATGTGGCCATAGATTTCTGTGTATCTGAGACATATACTTTCTTTTTTCCCTTTGATTTAAAATATTCTTTCTCACATAATATATTCTGATAATGGTTGTCTTTAATCCTCTGAATTCCTCCCCACCTCCTCTCCCATCTGAATCCCTCATCCAGATCCATGTCCTTTCTGTTTCTCATGAGAAAAGAATAAAGTTCTAAAACATAATATTAAAATATAACAAAACAAAAATTAGTAAGATGAAACAAAAACCATCACATTGAAGTTGGACAGGACAAACCAACAGAAAGAAAAAAGCCTAAGAGCAGGCACAAGAGTTTGAGACTCAGTCATTGAACACTTAGGAATCCCATAAAAATACCAACCTGGAAGCCATAATGTATTTGAAGAGGACCTGGTACCTATGCAGGCCCTGTGCATGATGCCTCTCTTTCTGTGCATTCATGTCTTGTGAACTTTGCTCATGTTGATATAGAGGACCTTGTTTTCTTGTTGTCCTCTGGCCCTTAACATTCTTTTCTCCTCTTCCACTGAGCTGTGAGTAGAGCGATTGGATGGAGAAATTCCACTTAGGGTGGAGTGTTCTAGGGTCTCACTTTCTTGCATAGTGTCTGGCTATGGTTTTCTGTGTTTGTTTCCAGCTACTGCAGGAGGAAGCTGCTCTGATGATGGCTGAACAAGGTACTAATCTATGAGTATAGCGGAATATCATTAGGAATAATTTTATCACTACATTTTTGTTGTTCTTTTACCTGGGTCTCTAGGCTATCTATTTTGTCTCAGGTTCTTGATCATGTAAACAGTGTTGAGTATGAGTTCATTCTTGTGAAGTGGATTGGTTACTCCTACAAATGTACCACCTTTGTACTAGTATATCTTGCAGGCTAGATACTGTTGTAGATAAAGGGTTTGTGCTATTCATGTTTCACTTCTGGGAGTGTGCAGAATACCTTTCCTAAAACATGCTTTTAAAGTGCAAGATAGGTTAATGTTTGGCAGAATACTTTGCTATATTCACCTTGCTTGTATGATGGCATGCCTTGTATTCTCTCTAAACACCCTTCCTTATTCTTCTCGTATTATTATTATTATTACCAGTATTAGTGTGCCTAAATTCCCAATACAATTAAACTAACAGGTCAACAAGATATCAGTACTCTAAAAGTGCTCCTAAGAAATGTCTTTGAGAGATTAAATCAATTTTTGTTTGGAACAGGTTAATAATTAAATTACTTTGAGTAAACGTTTATACTAGAATCAGTTAATTATATAATTACAGGTTTATAACAAAACTAGATCATAATGAGATTTCTGAGAAAAAGAATAGCCACAAAAATGCTTCTATGTACTATTGATCTTTGGTTAAGATTTCATCTACTTATTTCTTTCTATTTTATTACTTCTTTGATAATTTTTAATGCATTCTGATCATATTTACTACAACCCTGACTCCTCCCAGATCTAGCCCCTCTTCCCTACCCATTCAACTTTGTACCTTTTATTTTTACTTTCCATTAAAATCCATAAAGTATGGTTTATGTATGCTGTCCATATATTCTTGGATGTGTGGCCCTCACTGATGGGTAATTTATCCACCAGATCTTGTGCCTTTGAAGAAAACTGACTCTTTCTCCTAGCTGCAATCAGCTGCCAGTAGATCCTTTGATAAGGGTGTGACTTCATGTGTGCCTGCCTTATCTATGCTGGAATTTTGTCTGGTCTGATCTGCACAGGCCTTGTGCATACTGTCTCAGCTTCTGAATTCCTATGTGCAACTGCCCCTGCTGTATCCAGGCAACATTATTTCCTTGTAGTTTTCATCACCTATGACTTTTACAGTCTTTCTGCCCTCTTTACCATCACAATCCTGAGCCTTGGCAGAAAGAGTTGTGATATAGATGTCCTGTTTAGGGCTCGACAGTCTACAGTCTCTTATTTCTGTACCTTGATTTTTGTGGGCCTTCTGTGCTAATTATAATCTACTGGAAGCTTCTCTTTTGAGGATTGAGAAGTGCATTAATCTATGTGCATAACTGGTCATTA
The DNA here is from genome assembly GCA_004025045.1 of Sigmodon hispidus. Taxonomy (NCBI): domain Eukaryota; kingdom Metazoa; phylum Chordata; class Mammalia; order Rodentia; family Cricetidae; genus Sigmodon; species Sigmodon hispidus. Next base: position 56,779 of record PVIH01003000.1, read on the forward strand.
AGAGTTTGGTTTAATTCTAGAGCCTCTGTCCAGTCTAGTCACAGGTTCTTGCCCCTGATGACAGTGCCAGGTCTGGGTTTTAACTTTTGGATTGGGCTTTAGACCTAAGTAGAAAGTGTTTGGTTACTACTATGCTACTATTGGATTGGTGGACATCTATTCCTTGGCCCCTCAGTGTTGTAGCTGGCAGGGTTCAAAGTTGGATAAGGTTGGTATTTTATTTAGAATTTCTATTTCTGTGAAGAGACACCATGACTACGACATCCTTTTAAAGGAAAATATTTAATTGAGGTGGCTTGCTTATAGTTCAGAGTTTCAGTCCATTATCATCATGGCAGGATGTGGAGGTGCGTAGGCAGACATAGTACTGAAGAAAGAAGTAGCTCTTACATATTGGAGGCATCAGGAAGTAGACTGTGACACTGGGCATGGCTGGACATAAAGGAGACCTGAAAGCCCATCCCAGCAGTGATGACATATTTCCTTCAACAAAGCCATACCTACTCCAACACAGACACACCTTTTGATAGTGCCACTCCCTATTAGGTTATAGGGGTCAGTTACATTCAAACCTCCATAATTGGTGACTCCATTTCTCCTCTGATATCATTCATGACACCTTTGAGCATTATGAAGGATAAGCATGAGGGATGAAGCTTCCAGGCCAGTACCAGTTTGAATTCTACATGTCTGTGACTCAAATATTTTCATTAACAGGATCTTCTGTCAAGTTCTAGAGAGTAACCAAGAGCATTGGCAATAGCCTATAATGTTTGGGAGTATTATGGACTTGTCTGGCCACAACTCCAAAGAAGCTAAATGATTATTGACATTGGGCCTTTTATTTGTTGTTGTATGGTAACTAATGGGACATTGGTGCACTGTTGAAAGGTAACTCTGTTGTATGAAGTTTCTGACCCAGACTTTCTGGCCTATTCCTGAGGTTCTGGTCCAGTTCCACAGTCCCACAGAGACACTTAGATGCTTACATTAATTTTATACTGATTGGCCAAGGGCCCAGGCATATAGCTTGCTAACTCTTTACCCTTAAACAAACCCATGATTTTTTTTTTTTAAATTTATTTTTATACAATAAAGTCGTTTTTATCTATATATCTTCTTGTTCCAACTCCCTTCCTCCTCCCGAACCCTCCCTGTCAGCCTTCAGCCTCCCTCCTCCTCATCCCCCTATCCCCTCCCCAGAAAGGGCAAGCAGTCCAAGGTGAATTAGCTCAGCATCCATTCCAAGCAAGTCTGATTTCCTCATCCTAATATCAAAACTGGGTTAGGTGTTCTTCTGGAGGGAATAGGGTCTGAAGTGCCAGTCCACACAAAGAAACACAGTCTGAACCCTCCCCTTGAGGCTCCACATACTGCCATGTCAGTGGACAGTTGCCTATCTTTGGAGGGTCTAGTTCCTTTTCCTGATGGTTCCCAGGTGGTTGTTCTTGATTCAGTGAGCTCCCTAGAGCTCCAGCCAGCCACCACTGTGTGATAATTTTCCTCATAGTCCCTATCCCCTTGTTCATATAGAGTCTCCTCCTCTGCTATCAGCTGGACCAGGAATTCAGCCCAGTGCTCAACCATGTATCCCTGCCTCTACGTCTATTCATTGTTGAATGTAAGTTCTGTGGTGGTACTTAGGGTGACTATTCATTTGATTATAGAGGAAGTCCTGTTTAGGCAACACCTTCTCTATTGGTTGGAGACCTAACCAGGGACATCTGTGAGTTCTTGGAAGTTTCCCTAGTACCTGGTCTTTTTCCAACCCCACATTGGCTTCCTCTATTAAGATCTCCATTTTTTTCTCTCTCCTTCCTTGTTTTTCCTCTCACTCAATTATCCCCTTCTTTTGTGATTTGTTCCCACCTCTTCTTGGTTGCAACCTCTTATGCTCCCAATTAAGGTAAGGAGATCTTCTCAATTTTTGTTTCCTAGGGTGCTCCCTGAATGTTTCTCTTAAGTTCCTTCAGATACCAAGCTGTTCAGTGGTTGTGGTTTGCGGTTTGGATGTTCTTTGCTGTTTGTTTAAAGTCCACTAATGAGTGGGTATATCCCCTGCTTCTCTTTCTGGGTTTGTGATACCTTGCTCAGGAGGATATTCTCTAAATCCATCCATTTGCTTACAAATTTTAGGATATTATTATTTTTTTCTTACTGCTGAGTAGTAAGTACTCTATTATGTAGATGTACCATAGTTTGTTAATCCATTTTCCGTTGTGGGGCATCTAGGTTGTTTCCAGTTTCTTGGTATTACAAATAATGCTGCTATGAACATAGTTGAGCTAATGCCTTTGGAGTGTGACTGTGCATCTTTAGGGTATATGCCCTGTAGTGGTATTGCTGGGTCCTTGGGGAGATTTATTCTCAATTTTCTGAGAAACCACTGTACTGCATTCCAGAGTGCCTGAACAAGCTTACACTGCCACCAACAATGGAGGAGTGTTCCCCGTGCTGTGCATCCTCTCCAGCATAGGCTGTCATCTGTGTTTTTGATCTTAGGTAGTATCTCAAAGTTGTTTTGATTTGCATTTCTCTGATGGCTAAAGACACTGAGCATTTTTTCAAGTGCTTTTCAGCCATTTGTAATTCTTCTTCTGAGAACTGTTTAGTTCTGAACCCCATTTTTAAATTGGGTTATTTAGGGTTTTGGGCTCTAGTTTCTTGAGTTAACTCTTTACCCTTAAACTAACCCATGATTCTTATCCTGTTCAGACATGCAGCTCGGTACCTTTTCTTGGAGCAGCATTTCAGCTTCTTTCCTCTGCATCTGCAGGCAACTCATCTGGCTTTCTCTGGCATCTCTGCTCTGTTCTTCCTGTTCCCAGAGTTTTTGTCTGGTAGCCCCACCCACACTTTCTTGTCTGCCTTTGGCCAATTGGCCCTTTTAAACCAATAAGTGTGACAATTATTGACAATGTAACAACATAATCCCACTACATAACTCCATTTAAACTCTTTATATAAGAATATGTATATATTTTAGGAAGGTTTTACAGTTGAAATTTTCCTTATGACTTTTTCAAAATGTCTTTATTGTTATCCCTTGCCATAGCCAGTCATGTACTGCACCCTTCTATTCTCCCCCCATTAAACCTTTCCTGTACCACTTTAATCCTTTGTACCATTACATTCTGTCTCTCTGCCCTTGAATTCCTTGTGTGTTGGCTACAAGGTCTTTGGGATCCTGTGAGTTCAAACGGACAGGAGATGGTAGTGGGCTCTTCTTGGCAAGCAGTCTTGGGACTTGGGCAAGCTGAATGTGGGGTGCTTGGGATGCTGGGAAGTGCAGGTAGCCTACCTGGTTCTGTGGTAAGCAGCCACATCTTCTTGAGCAGTGTGGTTTGTGTTTAAGAGCATGGGCTCTGAAGCACAGTTCTCCTGAACTGTGGTAAATCTTGATTTTGCTCGTAATTAGCTATAACTTTGGACATGTTTCTTTCTCTGTTTGCTACTCCACTCAGTGGTATCAACAGTGGTAACTCTCACAAGGTATAAATTAGCAACATTACACTTTAATCTTGAGCTTGCTTAGAACACTGCTTGGCATTTGCTGAGTATGCAGTAATAAAAATATTTAATTTTCCCTGTATCAAGCTTGTCTCCAGATAAATAATTTCAGATGACTTGCACATAAGTAGATTTCTATGCATCTATTATTTTTGAAAAAAGCTGATACCCTTTGTTTTGGAATATTCTCTGTTGAGGGAATTATCTTAGGGATTTTGAATCTTCTTTCTTACAGTAGTGTTTGGTAATCTCTCAAAAAATGAAATGGTCCAAGAAGATGGAGTATCTGGTATATCATTTTTCTTATACATTGCAAATAGAAGTTTGATGGGAATTGATGTGAGTATCTAGTCCCTTACTATATAAATTTCATAAATCTCAGAAGTTAAAGGCAGGTAACTTCAGAGTCTCATTGAAACGTTGCATTATTAGGTAGTTTTTTAAAAGTTTTGTAAACATAGGTTTCTCCTAAATAGTGGGATTCTGTCCTCAAAAATGTAATATGCAGAGCCATTTATGTTGTATGAAAGTTTATGGAACAGTGTTAAAATTTTTTAAAGGAAAGACTGTCTTTTGAGGAAAAGGAGATTATATAATTTTACATGAAATGAGGTAAAATGAACTGGAAAACTTAGTCCATGGGCCAATCTGGCTGGCTGCCTACTTTGGTCAATAGCATTGTATTTAGACACATCCATAAGTATTAATGAACCCTTGGTCCGTGTCTTATTTTATGCTTCAGAGGAAGAGTTAAGTAGTTGTGACAGAAATCAGATGGCTTATAAAGTCTACAGTTTGTACTTTGTGGCCCTTTATAGAAAAAGTTTGTACTGATCTCTGTTGTGAGTAATTTGTAAGTAATTAGTGACATAGATGTATTACTCATTCTGAGAAAAATACAGAGGTTGGAACAAGTCCTGCATGTTACTTATTCTAGTATTTGTCAAAGGTAGGATGGCAGAAATAATTGTGAGCATTGTTCTCCTTCCTTACAATGACTGAGGTGCGAGGTACATTATAAATTAGTAAACCCCAGCCATTGGATTGGAAAGTGCAAGTACTTACAGGGCACTTTTGTAAGATGTAGATTTTTCTGTGGCCTTTTCCTTAACAATTAACTTTATTAGATGCCTGAAAAATAGCACATTAAAATTTAATGTGGCTTCATTTTAAGTCGGTTAAAAAAAAAATCAGTGCATTGTAGGATTTCACTGAGACTGTACAATAGATATCTTAAAGTGTAAAGGTTTTAAATAAGGTGAGGGGATGGATAGATGGATAGTAAGTAAAGTGCTTGCTTTCTGCTTATGCATGAGCCCTTGAGTTCAGATTCCTATCACCCATATAAGAAGGCCAGCTGTGGGTGTGTGCTCTTGTCATCCCAGCATTGGGGGTAGGGAATGCGTGGAGGATAGAAGCAAGAGGAACCCTAGGGTTCATTGGGAAGACAGTCCAGTCAGTCCTGACAAATGAGTGAATTCTAGGTTTGGTTAGAGACCCAGTGTTACAAAATAAGGTGGAGAAGACATTGATCTCCATAAGTGTGTATGTGTACTTGTATACCTGCACATGTAGTGACATATATGCCAACACACCACAGACATATACAAAATAAAAAGAAAATGAAAACAAAGACTTACGGTAAATAACCCGCTGTGAGATATATATTAAGTAATATTTATTATCTAAAAATCACTTACAAAGAAAGGTTTTGTTCAAGGGGAGAAAAGGTGTGGAAGCAGCGCGCTGGAGGAGTTTCCCATGACCCGGTCCTTCCTCCACACACCACAGGTCCAGGAACAGTGCGAGAGCTCAGCTTCCTCTTCCGCCTTCCCTCATCCGGGGGCTTTACTTCCAACACTCTTTCCAGTTGACCACGCCCCTCTCGGCTCCAGCACTCCGATGCGTAGCTTCTGATTTCCTGCTACATCTCCCCCTTTTGTCTAAATAAGAAGGTTCTAAACTAAGTATAAAACTACATACTATAGGGATCATCATAAGGCGGTGTCTGTGGAAGAGAAAGGTACTAACATAAGTGAGGTAAAACTACCACTAACAAACAACAAATACAAGGTGCAATTTAATGTTTAAAATGTTGATATGAGGAAATGCACAGAGATTGCCTCAAGGCTGTTTATCTCGAACAATAAAATTCTAACACTTGAGCGTTTTGCTGAGATGTGAAGTAATAACAACCTTAACTATCCAGTCTTCAACACCGTCAAGACCTGAGAAGGAAAATATATACCTGAAGTTGGAAGCATGATAAAGTAACTTCCAAAATTTAGGAGAGGACAATGACAGTTAACTACCTGGACAGTCATCCACCACTTCTCTGTACAACGGGAACATCCATCCTTGTGGCTACTGGCCCATGATATCTGACAAATCTCCATAGAAGCAGGGTATTTTTTGGTAAGACCATCTTATCCTGTCTAGGCAGGCTTCGGCAGTCTCTATCCTTCATCCTGCTTGTCCATATTGGACAGAGAACACGCTGAAAGCAGTCAGGGCAAGTGCCATCCTTTGCCCCTCAGGCCATTATTCACCAAACAAGACAATCTCTTTGTAAGATGTCTGTGATGCTCAACACCACCTTGTGATGCCAGGAGTTGTCATGTCTCTCAAGGCCAAATTCGAGATAACAAAATCTTGAATGCCATATTCTCTCGGTCTATGAAGTGGTTAAAGATGTCTATCTATCTGGTATATTCTAACATGTTTCTGAAAAGCCTGAGTATCCTGACTGTTAGGTGGTAAATCTGAGTAGCCGTAATCTGCAGTCCCAATCAACCAAGAAAGTGAAGCTAACATTGTAAGAATAGGCATTCCAAAAATGAGTGTACAGCTCCTCCATAATAATTTCAAGTATAACAATCTTATGAATATTGACCAAAATACACATTTCATATCAAATGACAATATCCTAACTATATATCATTATATATAAAAATATATCTAAACAGAGTTATATAAAACAACTTGTGTATATATTACAACAAATGTTATGACTAGCATAAATAATTAGAGGTAGAACTTGCGTTATGGAAATGGCAATGTACTTAATACACATCAATGTGCAAAATATTTTAAACAGAGGTAGACATGTACAAAATAAGGCAATTATACATTCAACTTTGTATCAACGTATATATTATCCCAATCAAACATATAGATTAATTTTCCATTTGTATCAATATACGAACATTTGTACCATGTTCAACTTTGTAGCAATATACATATTATCTCAATCAAACATATAGATTGATTTCCCATTTGTATCAATATACAAACATCTGTACCATGGTGATTCATTTTTCATTCATCCTTTGGTTAATAGTTGTTTGCAAGTATAATGATCTCCTATCTATTCCCTTTTCTTTCTTTCTTGCTTTTTTTTTAAATTCCTATATCTATAATATCATTCTATCCTCTATCCAAGATTAACTTATAACCATCGTATCAAAATGATAATTGACCATATCCCTCCCTTGGATGACCAACTTATCAGGAAAGGGACGTAGTTCTTTCATTAAGTTGCTTCATGCTGGCCTGTGGGCGACGGTATCTCTGTGGGGTCCTGTAAAACTAAAACAATGGTTAAGTCCTAATGAAGTAACTATAAACATATATATAACCATTCCATAAACATATATAACCATTCTCATCGTATTGAGTAGATCCATCTGAAATTCTTGTTAAAGATATGATATGAAACTATCTTACAACTGTCCTGATTGGTCTATACCTCAAAAGTGATCACTGAGTGACATACAGCAGGTTCCTTCTTTCAAAGATCTTTTTTTTTTTCCCCCCGGTGGGGCCCCCATCTTCCATCTGGATGCCTTGGAGAGTGCTGGTAGGAGAAATTGTTTTTTATAGTGGAGAATCCAATGAATACTATTAACTGAAGATATTGAACCATCAGAAAGAATTGTGTGCAGACAAGATTTTTAGATTAAGAGAGTAAGAAATGCAGAAAGAAGTAAGATTTAAGATTTAAAATAAGTGAGATAATATTGGTCCCTATATATTTCATGTGGCTTTTCTAATGTGAGACAGAGTCTCTAAGGTTTCATTTACCAATACGCTTGGGTTTAGAGAGGGAGAAAGCCACTTGCTCTACCTCCAAAGCCAGCCTTTTTTGTGATCAAACCAGGACCTCCTCTTTTTTTTTTTTTTTTTTTTTCAAAATACATAAAGCTATGTATATACATAATCATTAGATATAGATGTACGGTTGTGAGAATAGAGAAATTACCCTTAGTGCCTGCCAGTGTCAGCTGTCCTTGTAATCCCCTGTAGTCCTTTTAACGTTTCAAAAGTCTAAGCATTCAGCATCCTTTTAGCTTTGTGAAGAGGGTTGTATCCATTCTTCTGTAAAAACAAAATTGAGACCCTGCCCCACCTTAGTTAAGTGAATGTTCCTTACCACATATCCAATTGTCTTGTCGGCAGACGAGCCATTACTCCTTCTCCTCAGGAGGGTTCTCCATTTCGAATCGGCTCTTTATCAGTCTCGTTGGTACCCATATTTTCTCTTTTCCTGTGGAACCAAAAGCAAAACCCCTACCCTAACGAAGCACATGTCTTGGCTTCCATTCTGACGTTAGTACATCCTTGAAATAAACAGGTTGATTCAACTCAGAAGTCCTTTCTATTACCCAGTGTTTCTCTGCAGCTGAAGTTCCTTTTTTATCAGCATTAAGAAAGTTTAATGTCAACAAGGCACTATGTAATCTCTCCCTAGGTTTGTTCATATCACTTTTCTGTTTATGAAGCATCTCTTTTCAAGGGATCTTGAAAAGATCTTTCCACAACTGCTTGTCCAGTGGGATTGTGTGGTATCCCAGTAAGGTACTTTATCTCATAATATCCAAAAATCTGCTTCATTTTCTGGGAAACATATTCTGGAGCATTGTCAGTCTTAATTTGATCAGGAATTCCCAATATGGCCATGGCTTCCAGAAGATGAGTGAGTACTGCATTAGCATTTTCAGAACTCAGGGCGGTAGCCCACTGCATTCCTGAGTAGGTATCAATGGTATGATGAACGTATTTCATCCTACCAAATTCTGGGAAGTGAAACACATCCATCTGCCAAATCTCATTGCTCCTTGTACCCTTAGGATTATTCCCAGTGGGTAAGGATGGTTGATTGTCACACTTTATATGGCCTGGCTTACCACAATTGAAACAAATAATGCTTTGATTTCTCATCTTAACATTAGCAATGGCTTGTCCTATCCAATTCTCTTCATCAGAGTGTATATATTCAACATTAATTGCAAGTTGAATCCATTCTTCTATGGATGCACCTCTGATCTTTAATGGCATGATCAGTTTCTTACATGTCATATTAGCATTATCAAAGGCCAAAGAGAGTATCAGTTGTTTCCAAACTTCTGAATTTGACACTGCTCTATTTACAGCCTGAGTCAACCTCTGTAAAAAGTCTGTATAAGGCTCCTTCGGACCTTGTTTAATCTGAGTATATGACTCAATTCTCTGTACTGGGTCTAAAACCTATTCCCAAGCATTTAAGGCAGCAGTATGGCACAGCAACAGAGCATGGTCATTATAAGTAGCCTGAACTGATATATCAGCAAACTGGCCTTCCCCAAGGATTTGGTCCTTGGAGATGGTAACATTCCCAGTTTGATCTCGAGATTCCAAGGCTTTAGCCTCTTCTCTTAACCAATTCCTCCACTGCAAGGTTTGATTATCATTTAACACTGCGGTTGCCAAATTCTTCCAGTCATCAGGAATTACCCGATTCTGTGCTGACCATGAATTTATGGATTGCTTCACAAAAGACAATTGTACACCATATGTCACTATGGCTTCCTTTATTGTTTTTAGATCCTTCATGAGGATAGGTTCATAATTATATCCCACGTTGTCTGAAGCCCTTCCACGTGATTGTGGTTTTTTGGTCTCTGCCACAACTGGGAATAGAGTTGGAGGAGTGGGAGATAGTCCCCTCATCGTAACCACTCTAGGTAGAGCACCTTCCCTACAGTAGCATCTTTTAAGAGGGGCCTCTGGGTTGTCTTGAGCAGATGTTGCCTCAAAATCCTTTTTAAAAATCTCCTCATGATCTTGTAACCTAGCGGTAATGGTCTTTTCCAGTGTTTTGAAGTCCTCTATAAATGACCTCTCCAACAATTTCATAGAGTTTAAAATTCTCTCATTCCCCACATCTACACGTTCTAGTACTTTCTGATCCAGTTTCCTAAATTTTTCATCAATATAAGCTCTGTATTCCTCTCTAACCAATGTAGACCTCTCCTCTATGGAGGCAATAAGCTTCTTAATTATCTTAATATGTTCATCTATGTCACACATCTTAGCCTCACACCCTCTATGGTGGAATGTGTTCATCTCTATGCTGGGATCCTTTAAAATAGGTAGGTATAAAGTATATTATCACACAAAAAAGCAAGAGAACTCCTGGGTTGAGATAGCCTCCAAATGCATAATCCTGAAAATAGTCCTCTATCACCATTGTGAAAAAGTGGGTAAAATTCTGAATTATTTGATCAGACATTGTGGAAGAGAAAAAAAAATATTACCTTACTCAGATGTAACGGTCAGCAGATGTCGCAGTTGCGATCTGTAGCCACAGCAGAGGTGCCCAAAGGGATTCCCTGGGCAGCCTTTGTTTCCTTCAGCAAATCCTACCTGGCTTCAGCAAATCCTACCGGGTGGGCGTGCGCCACTGCAGCCAGCTTGATCCGGTCTCTCAGTTTCCCCACTCACTTGCTGCTCTCACTGGCTCTGCCAGGAGACCTGCGTGGTGGCTGGGAGCAAGTCTCAGAATCCAAATTAGCGGCTCGCTTCACAGCTGGGGACCTGGCCGCGTTCCATGGAAACCGCACCACGTTGGACGGCCAGATATTACGATAAATAACTCGCCGTGAGATATATATTAAGTAGTATTTATTATCTAAAAATCACTTACAAAGAAAGGTTTTGTTCAAGGGGAGAAAATGGTGTGGAAGCAGCGCACTGGAGGAGTTTCCTACCGCCTGGTCCTTCCTCCACACGCTACAGGTCCAGGAGCCACATGAGAGCTGGCTTCCTCATCCGCCTTCCCTCATCTGGGGGCTTTACTTCCGATGACATTCTTTCCAGTTGACCAGGCCCCGCTCGGCTCCAGCACTCCGATGGGTAGCTTCTGATTTCCCGCTACAAAAGACTGTGTTCCTAATTACAAAAATTATTTATTTATTATGTATACAGTGTTCTACCTGCACGTATGCCTGCAGCCCAGAAGAAGACACCAGATCTCATTATAGATGGTTGTGAGCCACCATCTGGTTGCTGGGAATTGAATTCAAGACCTGGAAGAGCAACCAGTGCTCTTAACCCCTCAGCCATCTTTCCAGCCCCTCTAATAAAGTTTTTAAGCCAAGATTTTTATAAAGTAGCAATGGCTTTTGTTGTTTTTTAACTAAAGAAATTTTAAGAACATATTTGAAAAAAAAAAAAAGGCTATTTTAGAACAGTGAGAATATGTGATACACGTTCTTACCTTTCCCAATCTAGACTCTCCTTTCTCTGACATGGAATATTTTTCTTCATTTAAGCTACTATTTTATGCCTGTCATCTTAAAGACTAGATAGACATCAACTGAAGTAAGATGCCTCTGATAGAAAATAGTGTTCTTTCTGCAAGCTCTTTACATTCTGTCTACAGCTCATTGTGTAGTAGTTGTCTGTCTGTCTTAAGAAATAAACTTGTTTTCATGGCGAATTAGTTTTTTGAAGTCAGCTACCATATTATTTTTGTCTTTGAATTCTCTGACCCATAATATTTGTGACAGAGTAAGGATTCAACAAATATTTATTAAATAAGCTAGCCAAACTTTGAAATGTTAGCACAATTAGAGTGTATTCAAATAAATGGCTCTTATGTACTTAATGCAGTCAGTTCTAGTTGAAGTTATTACATTTTGAATATTTTTTAATTTCCAAGATTTTAAGGTATCTTGTAATTTCCAGCTTGAGGTTATATTTTAGGGTTTCATATGTTGTTGTTCCCCCATAGTTGTGAGTTTGCCATCCTTGGATGCTAACTGGGTTGTGTCATGTTGTCCCCCTTCTCTCCCGGCCCCCATTTTTTGAGGATATAGTAAAGTGATTCTGTAGCACGTAGACTGTGTTAAGTATTATAGGTATCACACAGCAGGAGGATGTGTCCAAGTTATAGGAAAATGTTATACCATCTTAATAAAAATAAACGATGAGAACATGATCAGATTTTGCTATCAGGAATGTACTTCAACTAATCCCCCATGCACACTGAGAGATAGCTGCGTAAGTTAAGGTACATTTAAGAGTCCTCAGCATACAAAATTAGAATAAGAAAAGCAATTGAATCAATTCAAGAAACATGAAAATGTAGAGCAAGGATGATAGGATTTTGTTAGTATTTGCAGTTCCAATATAGAACATAATAAAATACAGGGATGGGTAGAAGAAGAATGACATAAAATGATAGCAAATGAATGATAAGGAAAGGATGCAGAGAGCAAGACTTCCCAGTGGGGGTGGAGAAATGGAGCAGCAGTTAAAAGTATTAATTACTCTTGTAGAGAATCTTAGTTTGGTTCCTATCAGCTATGTTGAGTATCTCAGAATTGCATGTAAGTTCAGCTCCAGATATCCAACACCCTCTTCTGGCCTCAGAAGGCACCTGAACTTTCATGCATCTACCCTCTCCTCCCAATATATACATAATAAATGATATTAATAATAAGTGTTTACAGTTTTTCAAGGAAGTATAGGGAATTTCAAGACTGAACATACTATACCTTAGTACAACAAAGATGAAAAGGAAAGGCCTGGACATCATGTCTCAGCTGGGAAGTGTTGTCTTCAGCAGTGTTTTCTAGGAGCATAGAAGAAATGCAAGCCATGGCATAGGGGAATCAAGGGGAGCAGTGGTGTACAGAGGTAAGAAGTGGTGGAGAATGACTGATAACAGAGGTCTATGTGAACATAATGATGCAGGTGTTCAGCATTAGAGCAGCAGCTTTTACACTAAACACCACAAAAGGCATCTCAGAAGATCTTCTAAAGAGGTAAATTTATCCTTTAGATAAAAAACATTAATTATCGTTAAAGCATGTTTGTATTGCACTTTCATTCACATACTACTTTGAAAACATCACTAAAATTAGAACACACCTAGCAATTGATTCTGTTATATTTGAGTCTCAACAGATACATATACTGTGTTCTTTTTTGTTTATGATTTTTTAAAATTTCTATTATATAAAGAATCTTTTTTTAAAAATAAAGGGGCAGATGAATAAAGGCTTGAACAAGAAACCAGAAAAGTATATAAGGACAATTCACACACAAAGAAATAAAAAAATGGTTGTAAAAAAATTAAAATGAGAAGTAGGACATCAAGGGAGGGATGGAATGCATATAAGAAACCGGAAAAGAGGACTAAGGGGGTCAAAGGGGGACCAGCTAGGATGGGGGAGGGGGAGGGAGAACAAAGTACAGTAACATGTGGAGATGCCCTTACGATACCACTACCTTGATTCTAGGCTAAAAAATTAAAGGTTTTATATGACAGCTTTTCTTTCTCACAGATGTGGCAAAGAATTGTTATTAAACACCCACCCCCACCCCACTTGTATTGCTGATGCTCAGAGTTTATAACAGTTAATGCCATGGGATGGGTAGCTTGAACAATAGAAATTTATTTCTCAATTTTCCCAAGGCTGGGAATATACTACAGAACTATGTGGTAGATTAGTGCCTGGCAAGGCCCACAATGGACCCCTTAGTGTGTTCCTAGATGTCAGAGGGCAGGGAGAGCACAACAAGCCCAGCATCCAATGGCACCATCCCATCAGGAGGGCAACACACTGGGGAGTAGGGTTTCAACACAGGAATTCGGGGAAGATGTAGTGCTTCATAGTGTTATTACAGAGGAACACTGGGACCTGCTGCTTTATTTGGCCGGCTTTAAAGACTCTCCCATTGCTTTTTTCTCTGTTTGGCTGAGAACCTTAAGGCTTTGGTAGCTGAACAACCTGAGTATCAGGAATGTTTCTCAATTCTTTTGCCATACTTCCTGTGTTTAGTCATTGGAAACCTAGAATGTTTAATTCATCATTTAGAATAATTATCTGTGTGGCTGTGTGGCTATTTAATATAATTACTAATTTGGTTAGCTTTATCTCTTACTTTTGGGAGGAGGTGTTATTCTGTACAGCTCCTTTGTTATATTTGTGGCAAAGTGCATCCTCCTCGGCATCCATGCTTTTACCTGTCGTGGCTGGGCTGTCTTTTAAGTACTTGCTTCTTTAGCTGTTGCACCGTATTTTTAAGTTGTCATAGTCATTAAATTAAGGATATTTTATGACAGTGTAAGAATTTCTGTTTATTGTCTTACTATTGTTTAAAACTATTTCTCATATCTAGTAGGTATATACATTTTTTAAAGTATTTATTTTGCTTCAAATATTCTAGAATCTTAATTTGTGTATAATGTATAATGTACTGGTAATTTAAAGTTCTTCCCTTATATATTTCCAAGTGAAACTTTTTCTATTTCTGCAATTTTTCTCGTAAGTGCTTTTAATTCTTTGCTTCATGTTTGGATTCACCATGTATTGTTTACTGAACAGAATAATTTTCCTCATTATTTTTGCATTGAGTTTGCTAATAATAAATGTTTTAAGCTTTTACCTAGGGATCTCTCATCGACTGATGTGGGATGTCTTTCTGTATGCTGTGAATATGCTTTATGACCATTGATTACTAGAGAATCTGTTTTGGCCTATTTCAGCATAGAGGCAGGAGGGAAATCCAAGCAAAGATAAAGGAAAAAGGCAGAGTCAGAGGAAGATGCTACAGGCTGCCCAGAAAGCAAGATAGGTAAAGCCATGGAGACACGGGGCAATACAGCGATTAATAAAAATGGGTTAAGTTGCAAGAGCTAGTTGGTAATGAGCTTGAGCCATAGGCCAAACAGTTTGTAATTAATATTAGCCTCAGGGTATTGTTTTATAAGTGGTTGAGGACCTCTGGACCATGGCACAGAAAACTTGTGGCTACACATCGACTTAATTTTCCTATTGAAGAATGTGTTGTTTAGTTGCAGATTATAGCATGATTATAGCTCAGTATTTTGTTGATGTGATTTTACTTTCTTCTGGGATGAATTCTTCTAATGGGAATTTAGGAATAGCTTGTTTTGTCCTCTTTGTTGTTGCTTTATATCTGAGGCAGAGCTGCTGCACCTGATCCTAGTGCTGTCTCAGCTGCTGACTGCACAGCTGCCACTGAGAGGGAGGAGGCAAATGCTGTTTTTAACTAAGTCTCTCTTTGTATTTTACCAATAAAGATTCGGGGGCCAGATGCTGGGCTGAAAACTTGGTAGCTCAGAGAGGCAGAGAAAGCAGCCGGCTGACCTTCCTGCTCTGCCTTGGTCTCACTCAAACAGAGTCCTCCTGAAACAAAATTCCTCCAACCAGTTGTCCCTCCCTTCTACCTCCTGTGTCTCACTTTCCTGACCTCACAACTTACCCTAATTCTCTATGGTTACTTCTAGTCAACTGGTTGCTTGCTCTGCCTGTTGATTTTATTTAAATAACACAATCTGGAGGTCCACAGTGTGATCAAATATCTCACAACACTTTGTATGCTCATTTGTGCTCTCAGTGCAGTAAAATTTTTCTTTTATTGTTTTTCGAAGAGGTTTGACAATGTTGTGGCTTGTTAAAGAATGCTTTGCATTCATTTACTATTTATTTTTTGAGCTTTTTTGGTCTCAGCTAGAGTCAAATCATGATGAATTTCTTTTGGTGTTAGTATCAAGTTACTGTTGATTTCAGATGCTTTCAGTTTGGAGCCTCAACTTTCCTGTCATTAGGGCCTAGAGTACAAAGAAGTATGTGTAGACTGCAGAGAGACTGACTTTGTCTTGCCATCTCAGCTGCTGGCTTTGAAAATGTGGGTGATAATGTATTTCAGAGCTTTCCTAGCTCACTCTTGACAGTTAACACTTTTTTTTTCTGTGCCTGGATATCTCTTTCAGCCTTGTTGTCTGTCTCTTAGGTAAAGTTTAGAGTATGTGGGTATATTTCTTGTGTGTCTTGTAAGAGCCATCCCACTATTGGCTGCTCAAGTTCTCAAGTGCCTAGATGGGTTTCTCTTAGTTCTCCTCTGTTTTGGAGTACCTACAAATGCAGTAGTGTGAAGAGTGGAGAAAGACATGTTCTTTTACACCCTTTCACTGCTTTCTGTTAGGCAGATGTCTGTCTCCCTGCATGATAGATATACTAGCTTTTGTCACACATCATTCGTGAGAGCGCATGTTGCAAACTTGGTTATTGATAGTCATTCTTGGGATTGTGAACTGTTACACCAAA
Source organism: Sigmodon hispidus (assembly GCA_004025045.1). Lineage (NCBI taxonomy): Eukaryota > Metazoa > Chordata > Mammalia > Rodentia > Cricetidae > Sigmodon > Sigmodon hispidus. The sequence goes on from PVIH01003000.1 coordinate 72,690, forward strand.
CTACACATGCCTATAAAAGGTCTTAAGTCTGTCTACATTTCCCTTACGCTGTGGTGGACACCCCTTCCTTTGACCAGAGTAAGGAACCTCTTCTGTCTTGTAAAAGACCTAGCAAATTTTAGAGTTCAGTTTGTACTTACTTCTTTGTGGTCTTAGCTTGCTGCTGTCTTTAAAATTACATGATTTTGTACCAAATGTCATTTGTTATAGTTGTTCATTTGAGAATGATGGCCTCTTGCTGCCTTGTAGAAATTGTAGAAATCCGTATTTCTCTTCCTAATATTAATCATTTTATAGAACTTTTTCTCTTATAGTGGCAAAACATCCTCTTGAAAAATTAGTAACTGGGAAATCATCTTCTATTGGCATTTAATTGTCCTTGGAATTTCCTTACATTCTATAATATTTTACACTTAAAGTAGAATATTGATTGTGGCTGCTCTTATGTAAATAGTAAACCTAGCTTACTGTCCTGGAATGAAGGTTTCTTCTGTCATTGTATCCTGGAGCTGTAGGAGGAGATTCATGTGGTCTGTAGCCAGCCCTTTTATTTTACTGATGGAAGATTACTGTACTTTAGCGAGCAATGCGTATGGACAGTAGTATGTTTCTTAGTTCTCTGCAGTACTTACATTTCTGCCATTTAGCATGGTATTTTTATGGTTTATGTTTTTTCTTTGTAATTTTTAGTCTGATAGTCACCTTACTGTTTTGACTCTAGTTTGAACTTAAAAATGATTAGAAAAGGCATTTTTTTTCCTCTGGATGTTAATTATCTTATTTGTTTTTTATGATACATAAATTACATATAGATATAAAAGTGTAGATTAGCCTGTACGAGAAATGTTTTCATTTAAATTGTTTTAAGTGGCAGAATATAGTTATAAACTTTGTTCCTTGATCTTAAAAATAAGCTAAGCTTCATTTTGGATATGTAGCAAGCAGTTGGAAATTAACAGCTATATATTCAGTTGAAGGAACATAAAAATATTAGGTGTAATCTCCCAGGGACATGTGCTAGCATATATATAGTTTAATATTCTTTTGAATGTTTAAAAAGACAACGGTCATAGAAAAATTTAGGTAAACTTTCTAACTGGTAAAGTGCTAAATTGTGTTGCCACATATTTTTCAGTTAAAAGTTAAATTTATTAAATACTTGTTCATTTATAAAAATGCAGTTAAGTAAGTGTTGGTCTAGCTATAAATGACCTCAGACAACTCTGGTGCTTTGTGTTTTTTTTTAATAAGGAATTTTGCATTACTGCATAATTTGTTTTTTGTTAACATTTGCCTGCAGTTTCTTTTTGCCTCCTGATCCATTTCCTTCTGCCCTATTCCTTTATGCTATGACTAGAGGGGAGTAGTGCTGAGTCTGTATACAGAGCTCTGGGTTGTACAAGGCAGCTTAAGATAACTGCCCTCTGGCCACTCCTTTGCCAACCTGCCATTTCTCTTCATTGCCTTCCACTGTTTATAACTGTAGCTTTGGGCAGATTGATTAGCTTTTAATGTTGTTATGTATAAAATGAAGGTGAATTTTTCTTTATGGAATTATAATGATAATTAAGTGAATAATACTTGTCAAATGCTTAGAATGATAATCTGGAACTTAAAAGGACAGCAAATATTTGTAGTTTTTGTGATTGTCATAATTATAATCATCTCATCTTGATAGCATCCTCTTCTGTTTATTTTGACAATCCACTGTTGTCTATTATGTTGTGTTTTTTGTTTTTTTTTTTTTTTTCTGAGTCAGATAAAACTTTATTTCAGGAATTTTAATACAAGGTATGTTAGTGCATTTTGAATGGAAGAATGAGATTGCTCCTATTATCATTTATAAAATTTCTCTCTGCTGGCTACTATATGGAAACGGATGAACCAGGCAGGAAGGTCAGGAGTTCAAAGTCAGTCTGAGCTATGTAGTGAGCTTACTGCAAACCTGAGTGTCTCAGTCAGGCTTACTGTTGTTGTAATAAAACATCTGAGCTTACAGGCTTGCTCCCTTTTAGCTTGCTCAATCTGCTTCCTTATTGAACCCAGGGCTGTCCCCACCCATGATGGGCTGAGCCTTATCCCCCACTGAACACTAATTTTTTTTTCTTTATTTTGTATTTATCAAAGAAACAGTAAAAAGAATTTAAAAAAAATGCTGACGAGTTAACAATAACTATACAGAGGATAATAATCATAAGCATGGCTTATCAAGGGTGGAAATTCAAATAAGATTACTACACATATATTTTCTTTGTGTTCAGCTTTCTCTCTGAATTTTTTTTTTCCATCCCTGTATATCCTTATTCAAGGGTTAGGGTTAGGGTTAGGGTTAGGGTTAGGGTTAGGGTTAGGGTACTTGTTACAAGCTAGAGTTATCTGGAAAGAGGAACCTTAGTTGAAAAATGTCTCCATCGGATTTGCTGCAAGCAGTAAGGCATTGGTTAATGACGTACATGAAAAGGCCCCTCTCACTGTGAGCAGGCCACCCCTAGGTAGGTGGATCTGGGTAGTATAAAGCAGCACACTGAACAAACCAAGGGAGCCAGCCAGTAAGCAGCAGCCTTCCATGGCCTTGGTGTAAGTTCCTGTCTCCAATGATGGAATGTGACCAAATAGTTATAAGCTGGGATAAGCCCTTTTCTCCTCAAGCTACTTTTGTTCATGTTGTTTTAACACAGCAGTAGAAACCCTAACCAAGACAACCATCGTAATCTGTCCACAAGATGCTTCTTACTGCTTTTCTCAAAGTTGTGCATTGTAACCTCCTTACTGATGCTGGCTTTTTTTTTTTTTTTTTCTTTTGACACTTTCCACATTAATTTACCTAAAATAGAACTTGTAATGAGGACATAGCTCAGTTTAAGAGTGTGTCTATATTGTTTATAAAATCAGATTTTGGTTTGATATGAAAATAACTTATTTTTCTTGTTCAACATTTCCGTCATTTTCCCTTGTTGAACAATTTAGATGAATACTTTTAAAAATACCACTTTATTAGTAAGAGTAGACAATATGAAATTTTATAAATTTACATTTATAGATTTTTTAACTATTGTTCTTCTCTATTAAAATAATAAATTATTTCTTCTGGTTAAAAGTTTTTAAAAAATTAGCTGAAGTATATGGTTATTAAAAATAGCAACTGATACAGAAGGATGTACTTGGCACAGTAGTCAATTATGTCCTTTTTCTTAGAAGCTGCAGAAAATCTTTAGAAAATCAGGTACATAAACTCTGACTTCTTTCTTTCTTGAAGTAGGATTTTTTTTAATGGTTTTGTTTCTAATTGTCTGAGTTATTTATTCTTCCTTCCAGTACTTGTTTAATACAACCTTAGTTCTTTTCAGACAGCCATCCTAGCCATTCTTGGTTGGTAACATGTGGCCTCTGGGGATATTTGGTAATATCTCGGGACACTTTGGTTGTTATTATATATGGAGTGCTACCATGTTTTTTGAGTGGGTACAGTCTTTCACAGATACTATTCTACGTTCCATACAATGGCCTTCTGCAATGTAGAATTTTCTAACCCAGAGTGTTAGTGTAGCAAGTTACTGAAGAAAAGTTCTCTCTGTTTTTTCTACCTTCTGTATGCTCCCCAGGGTGGTGCAGCTCTGCTGTGCAGCTCTTGGATGTCAGCTGATTAACCTTCTGGCTTGAATCCATTGCCTGGTTCCTTTCTTAGTTTATTTCACTTCTTTGTTAGAGCATATCCTCATGCAATTTAATCCTATGGATGAGTGGATGAACATGTAAGTGTTTTAGCCACTAAACATGAAACTATGGTTATTTTGTTCTCACTTCTTTGTGATATTTTAGATGGCTATAGAATTGTAAGAGAAAGCTCTTGTGTTTTTTCATGATGAAGTCTGATGCCACCCCCAGCCTTTTTTCTATTTAATAGTTTTTGCTGTTTGTAGAATTTTATGTGTGTCATTTGTATTCTGAAAATCAAAATTGGAGCCTAGATCTCCTAACTCTCCTTTCCTTTACTGTACTGGGAACTTGCTTTTCACGGGGTTCTTGAAACACCACTAATACTTCCTTTAAAGTCTTGGGAGATTCTTCTTATCCTTTACTTTGCTGTTTTCTCTCTATAATTCTCTTTCCTTCTTAAAACTATAATCTGAATGTACAACTCTGGATTATTTCTTTAAGTTCTCTCTTGTACTTTTGGTAGAGTCATATCCCAGTCACAATTTGGTGAATGACAGAATGTATAAATGATGGTTGTCTGGTGAAAATTTAATAGAGGTGAAAAACTCCTGTTGATTTATGATATATGACCTTTGTAAATGTCATGGTGCCTTGCATTACATGTATCTGTCGTCATCAGACCTCCTGTGTTGCTAGGTTATAAGAGTGTGGCAATATGATTATATGTAGTGCATAAATAGTTGATAATGATAAATGGCTGTTACTGGTTTATGTATTTACTATTTTTCATTATTTTATGGTATCCTATTTATTGTAAAATAGTATATTGTGCTAAAGAGACAGCATTCTTGTTTATCATGCCTATCAGTTGCACTATTTTTTTATGTGCTTAATTTCGTCTTTTGTTTTGTTCCTAATGTGCCCTAGGACTTTTAGTATTGAGATATGTCACACGAACTGTCCTGGAACAGAACTTAACATTTTGAAATTCAACCTATAACAATAGGCTTCTCTCTGTCCCCTGCACTCTCCACACACACACACACACACACACACACACACACACACACACACTCACTCACTCACTCACTCACTCACTCACTCATACACATAACTACATACCATATAGCCTAGCTTTGTAGTAGGGTACACCATCCAGGTCTCTACAAATAAATGCCTTTTATGATGTTTGTACAGTAGCATGATTGTCTAACAGTGTTTTCCTAGGACATGTCTTTGTCCTAGTAGTCTGTAGCTGTTTATAATTAACTCCGAAGGAGTTAACCTTTAATTTTGAAGTTCTAATAGCTCACTCTTTCCACTTAAAATGTCATTTATTGAAGTAAAATTTACTAACATAAAATGAACCATATTGTAAAATGAAAATTTTAAGGATTCTGCATTTCCCTCTTCTCTCTCCTGTTTAACTTTCTCAACTACATCATTCTTTTGCAACCCACCTCACCATCCTTTAAATTTTTTTTCTAGCTACTTATTTTCTTTTTAAAAATGTTAATTTATTTATCCATTTAATTTAATGTTTTACAGGTGTGGTCAATATATTTTATACTTGGTGTGGTCCATATATCCGTCTCCGCTCCTCCCCACTGCCCTGCCTCTCGCCCTGCCCCTGTTAGCTCTCCCCTCCCCCATTTGCCTTGCTGTTCCCCTTCATTCATTTCTAATGTCATTTTATAGCCACATTCACGATTTTATGTGACTACAGAAAAGTCAGTAACCACAAATTTGAGAAAACATAATTTGTTTTCCTGAGACTGGCGAAACTCACTTAACATGATTTTCTCCATTTGCAGCTATTTCCTTGCAAGTGACATAACTTCATTGTTCTTTTGTTTGAAAAAATTTGAGTACAGATACACCCTTTCTTACTCATTCCTGTATTCCTGGACATCTAGGTTGGCTCTGTCATTTAGTTATGAGCAGTGCTGTAACAAACATTGATGTGCATGTGTCTCTATGGTGTGTCCACTTGCAATCTTCTAGACAAATGCCCATATGGAATGTCTATTTTTTTTTAAATATACATGGTAGCTGGACTACTTACATCTCCCTAATTCATCAGCAGATTGTACTGCCTCTGTTTTTCAAATGATGTAGAATCTGACTACATCTAGTTCTTATTGTTTTTGTAATATTTATCGTTTTTTATTTAAAACTTTTTTTTTCTCATACTCAACACTGCTCCCCCTCCATCCCCTCCTCTCAGTCCTCCCTCAGCATCCCCCACACCCAGTCTCCCCATCCATTCCCCAAGGCACGCAAGGAATTCCTAGGTGAGTCAGTTACATCTGGCCTATCCAGTTGAGGTACATCTGAGTCTCTTCCCCCAGTTTCAAGGCTGAGTTAGGTGTTCCTCTGTAGAAAAAGGAGATGTCAGTTCTTATACCAGGAATAAGCTCTGGTCCTACTACAAGAGGCTCCACAAACTGCCCATGCTATTTGACTGTCTTCTACATTTGGAGGGTTTAATTTCTTTCTCTGAAGGTTCCTCAGCAGTTATTTCAGAGTCAGGGAGCTCCCAATAGCTCAAGTCAGCCATCTTTGTGGGTCTCTTCCTCATGATCCTCATCCCTTTGCTCATATACTCTCTCCTCTCTCTGTCTCTTCATCTGGACCAGGAGCTCGAACTGGTGCTTAGCTATGGATCTCTGCTTCTGCCTCTATCCATTGCTGTATGAAGGCTCTATAATAACAATTAGGGTGGTCATTTATTTGATTGTCCTAAACATGGGAAGTCCTGTTTAGGCACCTTCTGTACTATTGACTGGAGTCCTAACCAGGGACATCTTGTGGGTTCTTGGATGTTTCCTCAGCACCAGTTTTCTTTATAACCCCATTATGGCTCCCTCTATCAAGACATTTATTTCTTCATTCTCCCTCTCTGTTGCTCCTCTCACTCAACCATCTCCTTCTCTTATGATTTCTATTATTGATGCACTTTTGGTTTTCATCTGCTTGAGTATATGAGGCAGGTTATCAAGGATTTTGTTTTTTTAATTACTGTGTTTTCTAATAATGTGTTCCTGTGATTACTGATCTCTATTCCACCTTACAGGCTTTCCTCAGCTATAAAAACATTTGATTACTAGATCACATTTTTGACTGTTAAAGATGAGCTGTGAGTTCTTGGGAGAGTTTTTTAGATTTGGAGGCTAATTCTGTGCTGGGATCAGATGGGCTGCTAACTAACTCAGTTTGGAGAAAATGGTAGAATGATGTGAGTTTATTAACTCTGAGGTCATTAGTATTTATATTTGCTATTTTGACTTTTCCTAGAGAGACCATTCAGTTTCTTTAAACTTTTTTTTTTTTTTAATTATCATATGTGTATTTATTTCCCTGTTTTTCCTCCCCGTCTTTTCATGAGAACTTAACCTCTTCAATTTCATTGTGTACCATCGAGCAGTGGAAGGTAAAACAGTATTGACCATTCTCTGCCTTCTTCCCCCCCCCCTTGTTTCATATATATTTCTACCCTCTATCCTTAACCTCACTGAAAATAGGAATTTAAAAATTTGTTAAAATTTTGTTATGGAGATTGCTGTACTTTCAGACTGAAACATTCTAATACAAGTAGATTGCTAAGTGAATGAAATACAACAGAGTGTTAAAAAATTTAGTGTCAGGGTGCCTCTCAGGAGTTCGGTTCTAAGGCAGACCTTAATATTTTGGAATTTAACTGGGAAAAGTGACAAAGTGACTAAAGAATAAGTCAGTTATAATTTGTTCTTTATTTTTCTTTGGTGGCCTAATTTTATTTTCTCACATTTGAAAGAATGGAATAAACACTTTTCATACTTCAGATTAGTTCAACTAAAGTCCATCAATAGATAAGTTTATTTTCATTTTGAGATTAAAAACTGCAAACTCAAAGAAGCTAACAAGTTTATGATTTAGAATCTCATTGAAAATACTTTATATTTTATAAGCATATGCTTGTCCCATCAAGTATTTATTGATTACCCCAGGGAAGTAGTAAAGATGTTCAGGTTGCATTTCTCTGAGGAGGCTGGATGAAAAGAGTAGTCCTTACACACACACACACACACACACACACACACACACACACACACACACACACAGAGCAAGTGTGCTGTGCTAAAGCTGGGTGGGACAGAACTTAGTCTAAAGTGATCTTTATTGAAGTTGAAAAACAGTGAAGGTGTTTGTTTGTTTATTTATTTAATTATTTTGAGAGAGGCTCTGATGCCTTTGAACCTGCTCTGTAGACCAGGCTGTCCTTGAAATCAGAGATCTGTCTGCCACTCCCAAGTGCTGTGACTAAGGGGGCTTGCCTCTACTCGCCACATCCAGCTTATTTTTGAGATTATAATAAAATTTATCACTTCTTTCTTCCCTTTCTCCTCTACAAACCCTCTCATATACCTCTCCTTTTCATTAATTGTTATTACCTACATATATGCATGTGTATATGCGTATGTACATATATTGCTAAATAGCACCTTTTTACATTGTTTTTTAAAACAATATTTATTTAAAAATATAAGCAAATATTTGATTTATTTAAAATGAAAAGATATTTTATCATATGTTTATATTTGCATTTGTAAATAGGTAAATAATAAAGAAGTGAGTAGATAGGAAGACTTTATTTATTTGTTTGTTTTTATAGGATAAAGTTTTTTTTTTTTTAATCCATGTATTCTCTTGTTCCAACTCCCTTCCCCCAACAGACTTCTCCCAGTCTGCTTTCAGCCTCCTTCCTCCCTATCTCCCATCCCCTCCCCAGAAAGGGCAAGAGGTCCCAAGGTGGATCAACTGAACACCAACTCCAGGCAGGTCGGATTTCCTCATCCTAATATCCAGACTGGGTTAGGTGTTCCTCTGGAGGGAATGAGCTCCAAGGTGCCAGTCCATGCACAGTCTGAACCCTTCCCTTGAGACTCCACATACTGCCCAAGTCAGTGGACTTGTTGTCTGTATAGTGTTACTTCTCTGTATGTTTTCAGGGCTGACCATCGGCGTTCAGTAAGCAGTTGGTGTGCTCTCTCCTGAGGATGACAATTTCTCCCACTCTTGGTATTCATTCTTTAGTTGCTTGTAGCTCTTTGTGTGGAGTTGAGGTCTCTTGGGCTTTCCCCGTCCATTTTGGCGTGTCTATTGTTAATGTCTTTGTTCAGCTTCAGTTTAGCCAGTCATGTTGACAAGACTTTTAAGGTTTAGCTTCTGACATTACTAGAGACACAGTCTAACAGCAAACTCATGGATGCTCTGCTTCTCAGTCTTTCTGTCCCCTTTCTGCACCATTCCTTGATCTTTAGTCTCTGGAGTTGTTTTGTAGATGTATCCACTGGGACTAGATTCCACAATTGCATTTTGATTGGTTATAGTTTTCTGTAATGGTCTCTGTCTGTTTCAAAGAGAATTTCCTTGATGAGGGATGAGGACTATATTTATCTATAAGAACGAATATTTAGCATATAGTTAGGGATTATGCTGGCTTAGTAAAGTAAAGCTTGACTCCAAGATCCATGACTTCACTAGCCTTGGGAAGTTGTCTTAGTTTCCAGTACCAGATATGGTTTCCCTCTTATTGAGACTGTCTTAAACCTAATTCCAGAGCTGCTGGTTACTGCCAGTGTATGCGTGCCACTCTTACACACTTAGGATTTACATGTCATACTGGTCATACTTTGGTTCACAGGTGAGATAACTGGATAGGACCGTTGGTTACCTCCCTCCTTTGGAAACTTGCATGGTGCCTTTTGCTATGAAAATTAGTCCTTAGAGAGAGAGTGTTCAGGTCAGTTCCTCCTCAGGGGCCTGTGGGCTCTGTTTCTGAAGTGCATGCTGTCTTCAGTAATAGGAACTTGACCTTCCACCATTGGGTAGCAAGTAAGGGCAATAGTTTGTAACTGTTTTGTAGTCCAATAAAGGAGGGAGGTTTCTCCTGATTATTCTGTAGTTTGTCCAAATGAGAAAATTTTGTTTAAATTATGTCTGTATTTTTCAGACTTAGGTGTTGTTATTATTATTGATAGTATTCATAACGATGTTTTCCAGCACCCTTCCCCTTACTTTGCCTCTTCCCTTGCTCTGTGTTTATCTCCCTGATAGAGCTCACCTCCTTTCCCCATTTTCCCAGTCAGCTGGCTCACTGGCTGGCACTCTGCGCTTCCTTTTTATTACCCTGCCTTCCGTCCTGGCAAATCTCCCTTTCTGCTGTCCTGATTGCCGCAGTTACTCTGGATATGCTCTGGAGTCTGAGGATTTGGAGCTAAGTGCCTCCAGTGAGAGAGGACATGCGAGGTTTAGCTTTCTGGGTCTGGGTACCTCATTCAAAATGATTTATTTCAACGTTGTTCTTGTTTATGTTAACCTAATTGCTAGAGATGCTGAACTTTTTGAGATATTTCTTTGCTTCTTTTCCCCCTCTTCTTTTGAGAACTTCCTGTTCAGGTTCCCCAGTTTTTAGTGGGATTTTTGTTGCTATTGTTTGTTGTGGGATATTTGATCAATCTGTGAAACTCAGAGACTTTGTTAATAAGATTAACCTTGGATGGGGGGCTGAGCCAGTGACTGTTTGACAGGAATTAGCCATAGAGAGGACAGAGGAGCCAGGACTATGGATAGAGAGACATATAGGGAAGAGCAAGGAGGGACTTAGAGGTTTGCAGGCTTTTTGCTTTGGGACAGGTGGAGAAAAATACTCTCTTGCTGGGTTTCTGGCCAAAAAGGAAGATTAGCTGGTTGCTTTCATCCTCTCTGATCTACCAGATTTTTACCCCAACATCTGAATCATGAGTCTTTATTGGTAAGTAGAACAGCATAGTTAAAAACAATACTTGTTGTTTTGTTCCAAGACAAAGTTTCTCTATGGTCATCCTGTTGGATGTTCTAGTTGGCTTTGAAATCAGATTCCCCTGCTTGTGGCCTCCTGAATGCTGGGATTAAAGGCATGCACCACCATTTCCCAGTGGGTGATTTTTTTTTTTTTTAAAAAACCAAAACTTTCTTTTTGAGAGTTCTTTATGTATTCTAGGTATTAGTCTTAACAGAGGAGACTTTTGAGCTATTTTTTAAATAGTCTTACTTTGTAGCTAAGGCTAAAGATTCCAACATTTCTCTTGCTCTGTCTTCCCCAGTGTGAGAATTATAGACATGAGCCATAGCACCTGGATTAGTGGTATTTTCTTTAATTTGTAAATTATATATTTTATTTACTTGCATGGTGTGTGTATGTGTGTGTGTGTGTGTGTGTGTGTGTGTGTGTGTGTCTGGCCACAGTGAGGTCTTTCCTTTCCCCATGTGATCCCCAGTGGTTGAAGCTCTGGGATACAAACATCTTTATCTGCAGAACCATCTGTGCCTCTTTCCGTTATATTTTCTATTTATTGTTAAGAATATACTTCTGCATGTAACATATGGAAGTGATGGTATACCTCTTCTTGAATTTAAAAATTTTTTGATTTAAGGTTTTATTATTTAAAACAATTTTTAACTTTAAATACTTTTTGATCAGGTCCTCCCAGGTTATTTCTCTCTCCCTCCCTACCCAACTTTAAATTCTTTTTTAAAAAAAACAACCTCCCAAAACAGTAAGAAAACAAAATAAAACACAACTCAAAAGAAAACAAAACAAAAAGAAAAACCACAAAACAAACAAAAACAAAGCACCAAACTCTAACCAAATCAAAGCACACACAAAAAGTGGAGTCCATTTTATGTCAGTCCGCTACTCCTGGAAATGAGGTTTGTCCTGACGTGGGCGATATGCCCAGAGTCCATTGGAGAAACTTGATTTTCTCTTTCCTAGCAGGGATAGATGGCAGTTTGGTTCTTAACCTCTTCCCTAATGGCTAGTTGGCTAGGTGGCTAGGTTTCCTCTCTCTCTTTCTCTGTTCCATTTGTTCATTTTTTTCTTTTAAAAAAAAAAAAGCAAAATAAAAGATAAAGCAAAAAATTATTATGTTGAAGTTAGACAAGACAAACCAACTGGGGAAAAGAGCCCAAGAGAAAGCACAAGAATCAGAGACCCAGTTATTTTCATACAGGAATCTCATAAAAACCCTAAACTGGAATCCATAATATTTATTCACAGGGTCTGGCACATACCTATGCAAGCCTTGTGCATTCTGCTTCAGTCTCTGTGAGTTCATAGGAACTTTGTTTATGTTGATTTAGATGGCTTTGTTTTCTTGGTGTCTTCCATACCCTCTGGCTCTTATACTCTTTCCTCAGGGTTCCCTGAGCTCTCAGGAGAGGATATGATGGAGACATCCCATGTAGATAGGGCTGAGTGTTCCGAGGTATGTGACTCTCTGTGTAATATCTAACTATTGGTTTCTGTACTTGTCTCCCACTGTATTTCCTGTCTTGTTCCTTTTCTTCCCCCTCCTCACTAGATATCCCATTTCTTCTCCCCTCCTTCTGTAACTGTCTGTTCTGTTCTCTTTCCTAATGAGATCTGCTTTCTCTAGTCTCTTAGTGATTTTGTTATTAATTAAATTTGTTGATTAATTATTCTATGATGTATATAATACATCCTGATTATTCTCACCCCCTCTTATTTTCCTGTCAACACCCATTGTTCCTTGCAATTCCTGGTCTCATAGTCTTGTCTTCTGTTTTGTTTTGTGACACACTTTGTTTACCTAGAGTCTTCTATGTGACCATATGTCTGGACAGTATCTGTTAGAGCCTAGTGGCCTACCTGGGAGCATGCAGATGAAGACATTGAGTCTCATTTTCCCCAGATCTGTCAGTAGCCACAAGTTCAACAGGAGAGAGTGGTGGGGCCCCACGGACCCCTCCCCATACAAGAGTGACTGTTGATGGTCTGTTTGTGTAGGCCCAGCACGGGTAATCACAGGTGCTGTGAGCTGATGATTGCAAAGTCTAAGTGATAGTATTTTGCATCTCTCTTTCTTCTGGCATTTATATTCTTTAGACCCTCATCTTGTATGGTGTTCCTATGAGCCTCAGTGTATGGCTTATAAATGTCTTAGAACGGACTGAACAGATAACTTTTACTTATTCTTAGCACCTTTAGCAGCTGTGAGTCTGCATTCATTACCGTCTGCTTCAAAGAGAGGCTTTTCTGATTAAAGCTAAAAGTAGCATTTGTTTATGGGTATGAACATATTTATTAGACAATGTTTTAGTGCTATGAAGAGATACAGTGACTAAGGCAACTCTTATAAATGACGGCATTTGTGGCTTGCTAACAGTTTCAGAGGCTTAATCCATTGTTATCATGCCAGGGAACATGGCAGTACACAGGCAGACATGGTGCTGGACAAGTAGCTCAGAGTTCTTGATCTGCAGGCAGCAGGGAGAGAGAGAACTAGGCCTTTTAAAACCACAGAGCCCACCCCCAGTGACATGCTTTCTGCAACAGGACCACACCTTCTAATCCTTCTCTCTGGTCCATTCTTATTCACACCGTGTCAGTTTAGCCAATAGAAGTAGTAAGTCTCCTGAGGGTCCTGTGGTTTCACCAGCTAAGTGGTTGTAACTGGATTTAGAGTGGTAGGCATTGGTTCCTGTGGAACTAGCCTGGAATCTAGATTTTGGTTGCCCATCAAATGGTCAAGTGTGAATGTTGCACATTGCATAGAAGGCTGTCCGTGTTCTTAGGGTTTACAGATGAGGAGTGTTGGTTCCTTTTTCCCCAGTGTCCTGCATAGCACCCTCAGGCACCATGAAAGTTAGCCAGCAGGGAGGGTGCTTGCTGCTCATTTCCAGCCTGATTGTGTGGTGTTCTTAGCAGTAGGGTCTTATCATCTAGTCCTGATGGGCAAAGCTTGGGGACCTCTCGGGGGAATTTGACTGGAAGTAGCCCACACCTAGTACTGGTGTTTTGTTTGTTTTTGTTTAGGAGCATTTAGAACATTTCAGTTCTAAAATGTTCAGTGAATACTAAGAATCTAAATAAATTGTAAATGTAAACTGTGCAATGTCTATTTTTCCTTCCTGTAGAATATTAAACATTGTTTACTATCTATAGCTTGTTATAATTGTTCCTATAAATGACACACTGTGAAGAATTATTATCATCTTTTTTTTATAGGAAATTAGGGTAGAAACAGTCTTTTAAAAAATGGAATAAATAATTTTTTTTTTAAGCTTGAAAGTTGAAACAGGGCAGTTGTGAGTTTGAGGTCAACTTGGAGTACATAGTGAATTGGAGGTCAGATTATGAGAATAAGACCATATAAGAAAATGAAAACTCAACCCGAGAGAAGAGACCCTGCCCACACACCTTCCATATATAAAAAGTGAAAGAGAGCCTGGAGAATGCATTGGTTAAGAGCACCTGCTGCTGGTCCGGAAAACAGGGATTGATTGGATTTCCAGCACCCATGTGGCAGTCAAAACTGTTCTGCCAGTCCTAGGGGATCTGACACCTTCTTCTGGCAGGCATAGACACTGCACACATGTGATGCACAGACCTATGTGGGGGCAAAACAGCCATACACATAATATACAATAATGATAAAAATGTAGAAAAAATTATATAAGTCATGTAATAATTTCCCCAGCTGACATTTCATCAATTCTCAGTGGACTGCTTGTGAGTGGTATCAAGCAGTATGTAGCTCAGCTTTAACAAGGAAGCATGTACACTTTATTTTTTAGTATCCTCTGAAGAAATTTCCTTTACTATTTGGCAAATTCTTTTCTCATTAGAAATAAATAACCCTTAGGTGTCAGATTTTGAAAATATGTTCCAAAATAAACGATGTTGTTGGACTTGGAAGAGAAGTGGTGTTTGCTCAGCCTCCGCTTTCTGCCAGTTATGCGCAGGGCACTTGTTGCGTGCATATTAGAGCAGCCTTACAGAGCAGGAGCAGTACTTCTAGTACTGTTTCTGCTTTAGTAGGGGAGAAGGCGGGGCACACAAAGATGAAAGCGACTTGAGATCTTGCTTGTGTTAAAGGGTGGAGTGCATCTAGTCCTGTTTGATGAAAAGTTCAGGTAGACAAGTCATCACACTGCTTATAGAAATACCCTCTAAGTTGTGTTATAGTGTACGTCGCATTTCTGCGAAACTGAATTGAGTGTGTGTGTCTTGGGCTTAGATCTAGAGGTCTTACTTTCCATAAGCCTGTTGCAGGGACTCTGCAGTCATGGATGCTGAAAGGAAAGTCACTTTACAGTTCAGGGTAGGAGCTCCAGGTGAGCCTTTGACTGGATGTGCATTTTATAGCTATCCAACACTAGTTATCTAGGTAGGAGGAGTCCACTGATTTCATATATTAAGACATAGCTTATTTAAAAATGACTATACTCTGCTTCTAAAAGCATGAAAATATTTAAATTAGGTCATAAATTATAACCCCAATGAAAGAAAAATACACAGGCCTTTGTTTTATACTTTGAATTTCTTTTGTAAGATTTATTTATTTATTATATATAGTAAACAGAAGAGGGTACCAGATGTCATTATAGGTGGTTGTGAGCCACTATGTCGTTGGTGGAAATTGAACTCAGGACCTCTGGGAGAACAGTTAGTGCTCTTAACCTCTGAGCCATACTACACTTTAAATTTTATGATCGATTAGTAAATGAAGACGGTGTTAGGTTCTGTGTGTGTGTGTGTGTTTTAAATCACTTTATTCCCCCATCATCTTTCAGTGAAATAAGAATGCTTTTGCTTAAAGTTCACTAATGAGTGAGTACATCCCCTGCTTATCCTTCTGGGTTTGTAATACCTCGCTCCGGAGAATATTCTCCAAGTCCATTCATTTGACAGCGATTTTAGAATATTATTTTTTCTTACTGCTGAGTAGTACTCCATTGTGTAGATGTACCACAGTTTGCTAATCCATTCTTCAGTTGAGGAGCATCTAAGTTGTTTCCAGGTTCTTGCTATTACAAATAATGCTGCTATGAACATAGCTGAGCTAATGCCTTTGGAGTGCAAATGTGCATCTTTAGGGTATATGCCCATTATTGGTATTGCTGGGTCCTTGGGGAGATTGATTCTCAATTTTCTGAGAAACCCCCATACTGCATTCCAGAGTGGCTGAACAAGCTTACACTCCCACCGTTCCCCTTGCTCCACAACCTTCTAGCATAGGCTGTCATCTGTGCTTTTATCTTAGCCAATCTAGTGGGTGTCAGGTTGTTGTGATTTGCATTTCTCTGATGGCTAAAGATGTTGAGCATTTTTTCAAGTGCCTTTCAGCCATTTGTAATTTTTCTGCTGAGAATTCCCTTTTTAGTTCTGAACCCCATTTTTAAATTGGGTTATTTAGGGTTTTGGGCTCTAGTTTCTTGAGTTCTCTATGTATTTTAGCGATCAGTCCACTGTCACTTGTAGGGTTGGTGAATATCTTTTCCCATTCTGTAGGCTGTCATTTTGTCTTACTGACTGTGTCCTTGGCCTTACAGAAACTTCTCAGTTTCAGGAGGTCCCACTTGTTGATTATTGTTCTTAGTGTCTGTGCTGCTGATGTTATATTTAGGAAGTGGGTGTTAGGTTCTTTGGATGACTGTACTTTCTGTATTATACCAATTATGAAATTTTAAAGGAATAGTTTTCAAATTATTATTTGGTCAGCTATTATAATTACATCAAATAAATATTCAAGGTTAGTCTTTTCATAGGTTTGTTTAGTTATGGAAAGTATTTTAAGATTTTGAATAGAAAAATAATTGTTTTATTATTTTACACACACACGCTATTTATTTATCAATTTTTATATTTCCAAAAGATAATTGTAGAAACAAAATAGACAAACATCTTTTGATATACTAGGTTTTATTATATCAGATATGTCTTTGAAGGTCTACTAAATAAATTTCTTCTAAACTTGAATGATTTTTATAACAAAAAAATCCTCAAAAACTTTAGTAGTACATTTTATTTTCTCTATTTTCCCATGGGCAGCAACAGTGACAACAATAATGAGATGTCATAAGCCTGCTCTGAAAGTTTGAGGCTTTCCTTTCCATCAGCAGTGCAGGATTTTACTTGTGAAACAAGGTTGCCATCTAGTGGTGTGTTCCGGTAGTATGGCTTTCAGGATTAGGCCTTATTAATGTCAGCTTTTCAAAGAACGTCCTTAACAAAACAACCTTTGATTTTTCGGTTCCAAATTTTAAAGTCTTTGAAATGTTAAGCTAGGTCCAGCTTTATAAAAGATTTTCCCTAGATCTTTTAATTGCCTTTTACTTTGGCCACTGAACTATTTAAAGTTGACCTGCAGGGTGTTAATGGTTGTGTGTAACAATGTAATTCATGTGGTTTTGCATTTCCTGACATAGGATAATAGGTACTCTGTAGTATTAAGTTGATTCTAAATACGCTTTTGCACATTTTATTTTTGTATTTCTGGTACAGGTTAATTTTGTGAAACATTTGCCTTTTGTGTGCTATAGCTTTCATAATTATTTCTTTGACATTCCTTTGGTTTAGGGCGTCTATTTTTTTTTTAACAAACGAAAAGTTGATATAAAAGAAATTAATGTTTAAAGTATTGTGTATATATGCATAAAGAGTATCACAATTAATAAAAGTGAAAATAGCTTCCATTTGTATGTAAATTATAAAAAATAAGCACTGAGAAAATAATTGTAAAAATAGTTTACTATTGGATGAAATAAATCTTATATGAAATTTACTAGATGAAGGTCAACACCGAGGGCTTGTACTCAGAGGTACTTTAACAAATATACAATTTTGATCCTTCTATATAAAACCATAGAGAAGTTAAAATTCCAGTTTGATTTCTCAGTCCTGCAACCCAGAGCTATCCTATCTTTAGCAATAAATCTTATTATCTATCTGTGATGAGCAACTAAAAGCAGCAACTGTGTTGTTTTGGAGGTCTGTGGGACCTCCTTTGTGCTGAGGTCTGCATTTTATAACCAGTGTCTTCTGTGCAAATGAAGCATTGCCCATCCATGCAGAGTACCTCTGTTCAAACTCCTTTTGTTAGTGTTAAACTTTATTTTTGCTTACATGCATGCATGTGTGCATATGTATGCATGTGAGCGTCAGGGCAGCCTTATGGAACGGGTTCTTTCCTGCCTTTAGGATGGCTCTGAGGATTGAACTCAGGTCATCAGGTTTGGTGGCAAATCATGTACCTATTGAGCCAGCTTACTATCAATAGCTTCTCTCCTTTACATTAAAAAGTTTATTAGCTCACAAAACGAGGTCCTATGGTCTATCTACCTTCCTGCCTCTCTCTCATCTGTCCACTTGCACTCACACCTTCAGCCCATAGAATTCCTCTCCCTTCTGCTTTTATGACATATGTCCCACTCTTCCCAGCCATCTTAACTCCTTGTACCCTTTCTCTTTCATGGACCTTTCTACTTTGCTGGTCTCTATACACACTCCAAGTTAAACCTACAAATTGAAAAACTTGAAGCTAGGATTTATGTATGAGATAGAAAAAGTGTTTTTCTGCGCCTGAGTGCCCATTTAGTATAATGATTTTCAGTTCATTCCATTTCTTTATAAATTTAATTTTCTTTACAGATAAATGAAATTTTATTATGAATAGGTACAAAAATTTTCATTGCTGGACATCTGTGATGCATCATCATTTTAGTTAATGTGCCTTTGTTTTTTCCTGTGGCCTTATGGATAGATTTGCCATAAGTTCTTTCAACTGTTCTATGGCTGTAAAGAGATACCATGACCATGGCATGCTTTCTTATAAAAGAAAGCACTTACTTGGGGCTTGCTTACAGTTTCAGAGGATTAGTCTGTTGTTATGGCAGGGAGCATGGCAGTGCATAGGTAGACATGGTGCTGGAGAAGTAGCTTAGAGTTCTATATCTGAATCTGCATTTAGCAGGTAGAAAACATGACACCTGGATGATGTGGGTCAGGCTTGGGCTTTTGAACTCTCAAAACCTACCCCAGTGACACACTTCCCCCAATAAGGCCACCCCCTAATTCTAATCCACCTCAAGCGATCTGCTTCTAAGGTTAACAGACACCAGCCTTTAGGTTTATGTTCCCCAGGCCAAAGCTCTTAGCACAGTGTCTCCAGAAATTCTTTCTAATCCCTCTCCAGCAGTGCCACTCTCTGATGACTGAGCATCCACATATGCCTATTGGGCCATTCTTATTCAATTTACCACAAACTGTCTCTGTAAGCATTACACCTACACTCTCTATGTGGTCATGAATTCATTTAGTTTATGTTTTATCATGAAAAATATTTTCACTTTATTTATGACAATGAAGATAATTTTGCTGGACACAGTAGTATGGTTTGCCAGCATACATTCTTCCAAGCCATTCTGACTTTGAAAGTTTCAGTTGAATAATCCAGTATTATGGGCTTGCCTTTATATGTGAGTTAGTGTTTTTCTTGTTTTCTTTTCTTTTTTGCTTTGTTTTTGTTCTATATATTGTTTTAATTTTTAATGTGTTTTACAGCCAGGGCACAGTGAAACATCCAAACTAGCTGCTCCATCTGAGTTCAGAGATCCTGTTCTCAGATCCCTCTGGCTCTTGCAGGCTTCTCTGGGTACTGTGTCAGGGAAGGGAAGTGGGACTCATTGCTTTCTGCAGCCTCAATGTCTTATGTGGTCTCAGTGTGAGCATAAATGATTTTTACACTTTGTGTCTCTCCTATACCCATAGTAGCTTGGATAATGGGAATTTAGTTACTTCTTTGTGTTCCAGCAAGAATTTACATATTAAATAAATTTCCAGTCTGATTTACATATCATATAGGAACTAGTAACTCAAGGTTAGAGACCTCTCTAACATACACACACACACACACACACACACAAACACACACACACACACATACACGGCAGAACAACAACAATAATCACATGAAGCATTAAATTCGGAGACAAGGCCACTGTCTCATTGTGCAGATAGCTCTTGTGTGTTGCCTGATGGAGACCCTGTTGCTTTGGAAGATTGTTTCATTCTTTTCTTTTCACTGACATTTTAAAGAGTTTTCGTATGCCACCGTCCACTTTCAGTCAGTGTGTAATACCAGACTCTGTACTGTTACTTTAGAAGTTCAAATTTCAGTTCCCAATCCATTATCTCAATGAGTGAAGGTGATTGGAGTGCAAGAAAAACTAGTTTTTCTTTTTAGATTCAGTTTTTGGACCATTAGAGGTAGCCTGGTTTCTGAAGTCTCTCTTTCCCCCCATCTATCTATCTGTCTGTTTGTCTATCTGTCTGCCTGACTGTCTATTTAATTTGTGAATTATTTTGATCAAACATGGCATACATGATCTGATGCCTTCAGCCTGACAGCCACTGTGGTGAGAACATTAGGTGCAGGTGTAATTGTGTTCTCCACCTTCCCGTATGATACACGGTGGCATAGACGACACCTTAGTCTAAGGCTGGCTGTGACTGTTAAGTGTTTGAGAAGTGCTCCCAGTGTCACACTGCATCTTTAACAGCATGGAGATGAACAAGAGTATTATTGAAAATACTTAATTGCAACATATTATATTAGGATTAATAGTTATTAAAGGGTTATGTAAGCACTTAAGGATATAAGGTAACTTTAATATAATTTTGAGAGAGTCGGAACTTCTGCACTGAATGTTTGGTTTTCTCCCAGAGAAAAGCAGGAGCAATCAGGAAGGCGATTTCGGGTTCCATCTCCCCAGTGATTCTGGCCATGCCCCATCAGTGTCCAGATTCTCTGATGTCATTAGCGCTTCTTGGGGTAACCTCTGAATCCCACTACACAAGAGCACATATGTGACTAACTTAAATAAGCTTAGACTGGACATTCCTCATTCCAACTGAAGTCTGTTCTGTTTGGCTTGTGTATTGCTTTACAAAAACTCGAAGGCTAAACATCAGATCCCATGACAGCTGCCTCCCTGTCCTCTTGCCAACAGTCAGCTGAGTCTGAATTATAGCTCCTTTTGTAGCAGGGCAACCTTCTACAGTATGCCTTGACCTTTTCCTACAGGTGTCAGCAGCCAGTCAGTAGATATGGATTTTTCTAGCTTTCAGAGACTAGATCAGGGCAAGCTGGCTTGGTTTCGATCACAATGGTGATAAAGAGTATTAGCGGAGACTTATTATCTGGACCTAAAAATGAGGTTGAAACAATAGCCTGTTCTTTATCCCAGTTTTCTGCCAATTTAGAGTTTTGGACTCATTTGGATATGTCTGTTTCTGAACATGAGGTGAAAGCTATCATGGTAGTGCCCCTTAGGCTACATGACCCTGTATAATTCTCCATCTAATTTTAAGTGCTTATTTTTGAAGTTAGATAAATTGGTTGGAATTGTTAAGTTAAGTAACAGCAAAGTTTTTATCATATTTTATGAAAAAGGAAATTTTTGTAAGCTGTCATCTACTTACCATCTCTGTCTACCTATCTTCTTCTTCATCATCTACCTCTCATGTCTGTCTGTCTGTCTGCCCACCCACTCTGTCCATCCATCCATCCATTTGTATTTGTGTGGACACTCATGTACCTTGGTGCTGCATGGAGGTCAGAGCACAAATTTGTGGGAGTTGGTCCTTTCTTACCCTGAGTTCAGGGGTCAAACTAGAGTCATCAGGCTTGGCTGCCGAGCCCCTTTTCTTACCGAGCCCCTTTGCTAACTCAGGGAAACATTTAAAAACTATTTTTTTAAGATTAAATTATAATTATATAAATTTCCTTTTATATAATTTTCCTTCTCTTTTCCTCCTCATGATTCTCAGTCTTCATAATGTTGTGACCCTTTAACACAGTGCCTCACGTTGTGGTGACCTCCAACCATAAAAGTATTTTTGTTGAGACTTCATAATTGTAACTTTGCTACTGTTATGAATGCTGCTGTTACTGTAATCTAAATATCTGGTGCATGACTTCTTTGGGGGTTGAATGATGCACAGGTTGAGAACCGCTGCTCTCAACTCTCCCATACACTCCTTACTCTCCTGCAAATTAATGGCCTCTATTTTCACTAATCATTGTTATGTATATGTTTGTATGTTCCTAAATACATAAATGCAAATTGCTTAGTCTATCTCTTTTTCTCTTTTTCTCTGCTCCCTACTCTCTTCCTCCCCCCCCTCCTTATAAACCTAATATGGTTCCCCTACCAAAAATTGCTTAGTCTGTATAATGTTATTTGTATGTGTATTTTCAGGGCTGACCATTTGGTTGGATCAACAACTGGTATGATCTTTTCCCTGGGGAAGACTATTCCAAGGAAGATCTATCTGTCTGTCTGTCTGTCTGTCTATCTGCCTGCCTTTCCTTCTTGCTTCCTTCCTCCCTCCTTTCTTTCTTTCTTTCTTTCTTTCTTTCTCTTTTTAAATTACGTTCTTGAAAATTTTGTGAGCTGATTAAGCTTGTGTTTTAAGGTGGCATTATTTGAATATTAAACTGGCAAGGACATATTATTAATCTGTTTTTAAGCAGAAATGTAAGCCTTTAGTGCCTTGCCTATCAATTCGGTATATTCAGATGTGTTTTTGTACTTTAGTGGTGAGGGGTTTGTAATGTTACTCTGATAGAGAAAGCTTAGATGAGTGCATTGTTGGGTGTGTTAGTAACAGCAGCTCCCTGAAATTTGGACTCAAAGATGGCACAAAAGAACTGATTGTAATTTCTCTCCCTGGTGGCCCATAGGGCTGGTGTGTACAGGGAGCTTATCCAGTGTACCTACTCCAATTTTCAGTTTCTTCTCCTGGTGACAGCCTGACCTAGTAGATACTGTTGTTCCTGGTTATTGTGTTCTGTTTTGTATCTTACAGAACTTTGTTACTTTTTAATTTTACCACTTGTTTATTCATTGTTACTAGTGACATTTTTTCATGTTTACAAAAGACAGTAACATATTAATGCCATATAGTGATTAAGTTAGGCCATTCCTTTTGTGAAATGGTCAAGTATTTATAGATGGATTCCTAAAATGCTAGAGCTGTTAGTGGATGCTTTGTGGGTTGACTCTGGAGTAAGCTTTAGAAAGTGAGCAGCAGGGAGACTTGTTAAGCTTTGAAAATGAGACTCAGACACACTTTGTAATTTGCTGTACACAGAAACTATTCTAGGCAATGTTGGAAAGGTACCCTATGATCTCATATTCATGTGAAGGCAACCCCTCTTTCTTCGTTAGTGATGTAGTATGAAATTTCTGACCCTTTTCTGCTTCCTGCTTGTGGATACAGTGTGACCATCTGTCTTATGCTCTTGCCTCCTTACATCTTCGTCCCGGCATCCTGCTAAAGCTGGATGCCCAAGTAAACCCTTCCTTCCACACGCTCTTTCTTGTCAGGTATTTACAGCAATGTTCAATGCAACTGAAAACTTAGCCTTTTCCTTTTTATATTTTTCTAAGAATGGGTTTTTTAATTTTTTAGTACCCTTTTTACTCTCATCAGTAGTTTATATTTGTTTCCCAATTTTTTATTATGAAACTATGCTATTTGGTGTTTAGTATACTTTGGGGCTTACTGATTGAATTTTCTTAGGAGTGTGTGTGTATCTGTGTTAAGTATCAAATTGATTAAGAAATTGAATTACACAAGTATGATGTATTAGGGTTCTCTAAATTGAAAACTCATAAAATAAATCTCTATCTAGAAGGGATTTATTAGAATGACTTACAAGCTACAGTCCAGCTAATCCAACAATGGCCACCTACAGACAAAGTCCAAGGACCCAGTAGTTGCACAGTCTACAAGGTTGGCTGTCTCAGCTGTTCTTCAGTAGACACTGGAATCCTAAAGAAGTAGACTGTAATGCCAGTGCTAGCAAGAACAAGGGCAAGTAGGCAAAGAGCAGATGCTTCCTTCTTCTATAACCTTACATAGACTTCCAGCAGAAGGTGTGGCCCAGATTAGAGGTGACTTTCCCCAGCACAAATGATCTGGATTAAAGGCATGTCTTCCCACTTCAAAGATCAGTGGATCTTTAAACTTCAGATTAAGCTAAGGCCCTCATAGCTGAGCCCTCCATTTTTAGGTTTTAGTTAATTCCAGATATCATAAAGGTGACAACCAAGAATAGCTATCACAATTGGCTTGTATAGAACGTATTTGTTGGTGTGAGGCCTGGTTTGAAGTCAGGTGTTAGGGCTGCCTCTATGCTCGGGCCCTGATAGTTCCCATTGGGAGAGGGGCCAAGGTGGTGCAGAGCAATGACACAGCCTTCCAGGGGACAGGTTGAAACAAACAAGTCCAGTTTCATTAAGGAGGGGGAAACCTTAAATACACTTTTTCCCCAGACCCTCCTCCTAGCCAGGGGCAAGGGCTTTGATTTACTGTACTTGGGACTGCAAGTGGTGGTCTAGTCACCTTGTATCAGGATTCCAACCTCATCAAAGCCCCAGGCAGACCCAGGTTGGCTTGGGCAAGTGCTAGGAGCACATGTCCTAAGGCACTAGTTACCACCAGTTTGTATTGGCTGAGGCCAGGCTGGTCTCCAGGCCGTAGAAGCCTCTAGGGACCATACATTCTGCACATATTCTTAAAAATAATTAGTTGTTTTGTAAGTAAGAATCTGTTACAGTGGGAGGAATTGGGGCATTTTCAGTTTCAATTTTCTATCCACTAAATTTGTATTTTCGGCAAGTTTAATATCTCTGGGACTTCTTTATTCATATGTAAAATTGATGGTGCGAACTTTGGCTACTTTAAAAGATGTATTTGAGTCTGTTTGATAAGCTGTTGTTCTTTAGGTCTAAAGGGTTACCTTTTTAGGAAACAAGTCAGTGTTCTGTTAGT
This sequence comes from Sigmodon hispidus, assembly GCA_004025045.1. NCBI lineage: Eukaryota > Metazoa > Chordata > Mammalia > Rodentia > Cricetidae > Sigmodon > Sigmodon hispidus. The sequence continues at coordinate 97,018 of PVIH01003000.1, forward strand.
CATTGCATTCTGTGTGGTATTCCCATGTGCAAGAGGCTGGAAAAGTTGTGATTTTTGTAATCACTGAATTAGTATTTAACATATCACCCATTTCCTTTGGAGTTACTATTGCTTTCTCAAGTTAGGTTCAGACTAGACTTGTATTTATGTCCTCATTTCCAGACAGAATGCTCAAGGATAGTTTCATATTTTGATATTTTGGCTTTTGATACTCCCTTTCCATATACTTTTTCTTTCTCCAAACTGCCTTAGCTTTTTAACATTTCATGTATAAGTGTTTTGATGTTGTAGATACCTGTCTGTATGTTATGTTAAGCTGTGTGGACAACAGTAAATTCCTTGAATGACAATGTAAATTTTTCATCATTTTCCTAATAATTTCTATTTAACATACTACTTGAAGGCTTAATTAATATTTAAAGAAGTAAATTTAGAATTGGTTAATTAGAATTTCATGTAGTAAACACTGTGTGTTTGTGTTTGAGACATTGTCTGGCTCTGTAATTCTGGCTAGCCTGTAGACCTTATGTAGACCAGTCCGGTTTCAGAATTGTGACAGTCCTTCAACCTCTGCCTTCCAAGTGTTGAAATTATAAGCATGTGCCACTGTGCCATTCTTGTGCATTGTTTGTCTTCTGTGTCCAGATAAGAGTCACATTTTGGGTCTGCATGATGGATGGCTCAGTGGGTAAATGCACTGGCACTGGCTGGGAACCTAAGTTTGATCCTTGGAGCTTTTGTAAAAGGGAAAGGGGAAAAATACCACAACAGAGCTGCTGTCTTCTGACTTCCACAGTTATACTGTAGTACATGTACACACAGGTCAAATAAATATACAAATAACGTAAAAATGTACATTGGTAAGTTTTAAAATTAGCACAGTAATGGAGGCTAATGGTGGAATTGGTGATTCATCAAGAATGGGCTTAAGGTAACTGTTGGAGTAGCTGTCAGACAATTCTCTTAGTACTAGGGGGATATGGGCAGTGGTGATGGATAGTAGCTTTAGCTCATTAACTAAACAAATTGATGCTGATCATAAAACATTTGAGGACACTTTTCATGATTTGGTTTATACTTGAATCAAAGAATTTATCAAAGAAGCCAAACACCCTGCATTGCATATTACTTTATTGAATGGGTAGAGATAGTTTTCCTCTTTGGATACAACAGTTCCTTCATTCTTGAATTATTATTTGTCCAGATGTAAGATTGGGTTGGACTAAGAAAACAAATATTAGAATAATGAGGTAATGATTAAAAAGACAGACATAAAAGCAAAGACTGTTAATTATAAAGGTTACCTTTCTTTACGTTCCTTAGAGTCAGTAGTGCTTACTAAAGGACTCATGAGAACATGATAGTAAAGAGGGATATGAGATGACAATGTGAGCAAGAATCCAGGACGGCATTTTCCTGTTGTTCTTTTGTTCAACTAAATTTAAATGTGTGGTTACAGTGTAGCTCAACGTCTTTTAAAAGTTTACCACATTGGCAGATATTAGATCAGAAATTATGTTTCTATCATTCTAAAGAGTAGCTCATAGAAGGATGATATTAAGTAGTTTTTCTCAGAAAACATATGAATAATTTTATTCACACAATATCTCAATAAGGGTATAAAAATATATATAGTTATATATAGCTATATATTGTTTATATATTATATACATATTTGGAACTAGCATCAGAATAGTATATATACTGGAATATTGTCTTTCCTAATATTTAATAGAACACAATATTGCATATTGTAAAAGTTTGTTTAATACTGGGTTTAGGTAATAATAAGCTGTTTATTATATTTCAACAGGTATCTTTCAGATGAAGGCATCGAAGCTTGTACGAGCTCTCCCGGCAAAGTCAATATAAATGACATCATCTTGATTGCTCTCAATGTAGGTTAAGTTTATTAACTTTTATTAGAAACTTTTAAAAATTTAAAGCTATTTCAATGAAAATACATCATAAACTGTATTTTATGATAAATATTGGAGGAAATTTTTAATTTTTTTTAATTTTATGTTATAGAGATGTTTGTTGAATTTAATGAACTAATATTAGCTAGTTGTAAATACCATACAGAATACAATGGGAAAGGGAAAAAATTTTTTAGTTTTAGAATCCATCCTATTTTTGTCAGCTTTGTAGTAGGAAGAACTGACAATTTAAAAAAGTTTTTCATTTAACTTGCATTGAAACATTAGCTATAGCCTCAGTTTATTAAAAAAACCTCATTATTTATTTTATCTCTTGTGCATGTATTAGTATTTTGCTTGCCTGTACAAATGTACACCATGTTTGTGCCTGGTGCTCTGGGGAGTCAAATGAGGTTGACAGATGTTCATACAGCTGTGAGCTGCCATTGGGTGCTGGTAACTAAACCCAGGTCCTTTTCAAGAGCAACCAGTGCTCTTAACCACTGAGCTGTCTCTCTACCCTCTGTTTCTCCTCCTTAGAAGTTTTCTTTAAACTCAGATTTTTGTGTTGAAAAACACATCTTTTTTCATCTATAAATTAGGGAAGTAAGAATATTAAGAATGGCATTAAGATCCTGCATGTAGTTTGAGGGTCAAATACTTGAATGATTCACAGAAAAATAAATGGAGTCTTAACTTATTGAGCATTATTAGTGTTTATGAAATTTAAAAACACAGTATATTATTTCTCTTGAGATCTGTATTCCATAGGGAAAAAAAAACCTTCTAGGTTTTTTTACTTCTGAAGAGGACCCTGTTTTTAAAGCCCCACTTTTTATATGGATTGTGTAGTTATCTCTTTAGCAGAGATGGTGTAACCTTAGTAACCAGTTTCTGTTTTAATTTTTGTGTGTGATGGTTTTCCTAGTTACGAGTATTTCTGTGTTTTTTTAGTCATTAACTCACTATTTCCTCTGTCTGTGACTCATAGAAGCAGGAGAATTATTCTTACCTCAAAGGTGCTCTTGCGTTGGCATCCCTGTCACACTGTCCCTGTTGTTCCCTTTGCTTTACTACATTATGAATGTCAGAGCTAGTGGAGTAATTGCTTTTCATGTCTTTGGATATTAAGATTATATGGGATTTAGTTGTTAAAACATATACTGTGTTTATTGTAGTCTAAAGCTGTCATTTGATTTTTGATTATGGCATTAATATTCAGTAAGATCATAATGGATGTAATTTGTTGGAGATTTTAATAGAGAGAGAAGAATGACTAAGATAAAAGAGTTCCAAAGAAATATGATGCCTCTGTCTTTTCCTGTTTGCTTTAGTGGTGTACTTTAGTAATACAAAGATTAGCTAAATGATTTGACAGTAGACTATCTGCATGCATTTTACAATTAGTTCAAGATGTTTACTTAATTCTAAAGACTAAATTTAAAGATCCTTTTTCTGTAATTTTAATAATGAAATATTTATTTTAGACAGATTTGAGAACAATTGGCAAGAAGTTTCTTCCCAGTGACATCAACAGTGGGAAGGTAGAAAAGGTAAAGAAGAAGGAGGCTTCTCGAGCTTTGCTGACCACCATAACAACTTGGAATGTGCTCTCAGTCACTAGACAGAGGCTGGGAGCTTACAGAATTATAAGGCTGTTCCGCTTCACAATTAGAATATTATTAAAAGTAAAGTTCTGGTGAATTTTAAATGTTAAAATACTTCACACAGAAATTATAAATGTGCTGTATTAACTTGGCATGTAACACTTGTAACATTGTTAAAGTCCCCTTGTCTATGTTTATATTTTAGTTTACTTTATAAACTGTTACTAAGTTTACTCAGTATGTTTATGAATATAGAAGAATAAGATTATGAAGTCATTAGCAGTTTCTAATGATGTATCTTTGGTTGCTGTTGTTATTGTTTGTTTCACTTAGAAATGTCTATTTATTAAATGGTTTCATTTTTTTTTAATGCAGGAAAAACCCTTTAAAGCTAATCAGATATGGATGATATTTCTCACACATTTCTGTTTAGTTGTTGTTTGAATTTTATAATAATGTGTATTGTTTTAGTAAAAGATTTTAAATTGTTTTTGGTCTTGTTCTGAACTGTTAGTCTACTTTCTTAGCTGTGTTTCTTCAGTGGGATTAGAGAGTGTATGGTTACTTTGTTAATTTGTCATTGCCACACAGTTTTCTTCTGTTTATCTTGGAACTTTTGCTTATTGCTAGTTTCAAGTGTTGTTTTCTGCTTTCTAATGTGTTTTACAGAGTCTTCTCCAATTTGATTGCATTTCACTTTTGGTTACAAAACTACTGGTTCTTAGATATGATTTCCTGCTGGGTTTACCTTAGTCCCCAAACTATCTTTGCCCTACCTGAGTTTCAAGGGCCATAGCATGAAGATGTAACTTGATCATTTGCACTTTGGTCCTGTTAAGGGTATGTTGACCTTGCTGTCCCAGAAACGTCTTTAGAAAACCCCTGCATTATATAACTGCAGATTGGTCAGCAGTGGTGGCCAGCTCTGATGAGTACAGTGATTACATAGGAGCACACGCACATCTGTATGCTAATTTTATTAAGAAAATGAGAGTTAACTGTGGGGGGGCATGGGGGTGGTTGTGCTGGTGATGGTGTGGTGCATGCCTTTAACCTCAGCACTTGGGAGGCAGAGGAAGGCCAATCTTGAGTTCTACAGAGTGAGGAGTTCCAGGACAGCCTCAGCTACACACACACAAAAAAACCTGTCTCGACCCCCACCCCGCCCCCTCCCTCCCACCAAAACAAAAGTAAGAATATGAGCTTACGTCATATTTCTTTTCCATTGTCTCTGTCCTGAAGACTCAGAGCGCGCGCTACTTTGAGCTCACTAGTACATGGATGAGACTTTTTTTTTTTTGTCCCAGTCACTTTTCTCAGCTCCGTTTTGCTTCTAAAACCCTGTGCAGTACTTTGTAAAAATTTCTTTTGAAGAAAGTTGATAACAGTTAACAAAAGTTTGCAACCTGGAATCTTCTGTGATACATATTATCACTTAAAACATGCCTAAATGTGATGCTAATTTATACATAGAATGAATAGATAAGACTCCCTTTCATATGGAATAGAAAGTGCTAGATTATTCTTCTTCTGTTCTTTCTCATTGACTATATTTTCCTCTTTACTAGCTGTTTCTGACCAGATATAATTTCTCTCTCACCAGGAAGGAAAATGTTTTCAAAACAGTTTTAATATAAATTTTAAAAGCTGATACACAGATTCTTGGCCATTAGCTAGAATTCCATATCCTATATTTGAAGACAGCTGTTTTTAGGCTAAATATTCAAGGGATATATATTCATATCAAATATGAATTAAAGATCAATGCAGATCACTATACCTTATTTGTGTTTTGTTAGAAAGATTTATTACCTAGTATTTCATTCTGTTAATCATGCCTGGTTGTTACAGACATGACTAGACTCATCTATCATCAATTTGCATATATTACAGTTCTAGTTTAAAGTAAACTTTATCTTACTCTGTAAGTATGCTGTAAGGTTATGTTAATAATTATGCTGTTTTAATTATTATTCTGTCTTTTACTTTGCTGTGCCAATTATTATCATGTAAATTATACTTAAATATGATACTAATTTATATATAGGGTGCCTAGATAAAATAATCCCTTTCAAATGAAATAGAAGTTGCTAAGTCATTTCTTTTTTTATTCTTCTCTCATGTATTATCCCCAAGCTGCCATTTGCCCTTCATCCTCTTCTCCCAGTCCTTCCCCTGTACATCCCCTCTCCCTCAGATCCACTTCTGTTTCCTTTCAGAAGGGCAGGCCTCCCAGGGATATATATGAACCAAACAAGGCATGTAAAGTTGCAGTAAGACTAGCCACATCCCCTCATAGTAAGCCAGCACAAGGCAACTCAGTAGGAGGAAAATGGTCCCAAAAGCAAGCAAAAGAGTCAGTGACATTTCCCACACCCACTGCCAGGAGTCCCATAGGAACACCAAACTTCTCAGTCATAACATACATGCAGAAGGCCTAGGTCAGTTCCATGCAAGCTCCCTGATTGTTGCTTCAGTCTCTGTGATCACCTATGGACTCTGGTTAGTTGAGTCTGTGGGTTTTCTTGCGGTGTCTTTGACCCCTCTGGCTCCCCCCACCCCTTCAGCAGGATTCTCCAAGCTCTACATAATGTTTCACTCTACATTTGCTCCCGTCAGTTGCTAGATGAAGCCTCTCTGATGATGATTATGGTCTACAAGAACAGCAAAGTAGTTAGATAATTCTTTTTTCTGTTATTTTTATGGCTTATATTTTTTCTTTCATTAGCTGCTTCTGACATGATATGTGATTGATGGGTTTTGGTATCAAGTAATATTCTCTAGTTTTTCTTTTATGTTATGAATGGAAGAAAGGTTAGGGAGGTGAGCAGAAGAAAGGAGAATGAGAGGGAAACAGAGAAGTCTAGATTTCATGGTAAGCAAGTGTATAGTATACTTAAGAGGCAAGGGAGCCATGATGCTATTAGGTATGGTTTTACCTAATAGGTAACAGATTAGGAAGATATAAGTACAGCCATTTGCCTGATTCAAACCCTATTTCTTTAGATTACTAAAATTTGTAATTTATTGGTCAAGTTATTTAATCATTTTAGAAGTTAATATTCCTATCATTAAAGTATTATTCCTTTATGCCATTATAGAGTTATATTAATTGCATATGAAATGTTTAATGTAGTGTAGTGCACATGATGACTTTGACATGTTATGGATGTTGTTTAGGATGGTGTGTTTGTCTCAGGAATCTAAAAGTGCATAAATGCTAATTACCTCTGCTCAGTTACTGAGAACTTCAGGAGATTTGTCTCCAAGAGAAAGATGCAAGCAAATGACTCATTTTTATTGTCTGGATTCAGCCCTGAACCTCCTTGATCCAGACTAATCTTTGTGATAGATCAAAGACGGCCTGAAGCTGCTCTGACTGATTTTTACTACATTTCAAACCTGTCTATGATATTCCCTTTTCAAAGAGAGAAAGGTATTTGAAGATGGGGAACATTTTCCCAAGTGTTTAGAGGCAAGGGAGGAGTGCTAACCAGTCTTTGTGGAAACATCCTGTTTGCCTTGTGGGGTGTTCAGTGTCCTCCTGCCCCTTTGAAAGTTATTCCCTAGGCAGAGAGGCTCATCACAGTGTTCTGGAGCTCTTCAGGCACACCAGAAATTCTCTTGGGAGGTAGATTAGAGTCTTAATTTCATCTCCGAAAGCCAAAGTCTGTGTGTCATTGCTGTTACAATTGGTGGGACTAAAATAATATCATTTCTATGGTTTGGTGATTTGAGATTAGAAAGAGAGGGGAAACTAGTAGATTCGTGATTAGGTAAGAAAGACAGTGGTAGGTCTGTAGGTAGATGACACTGAACTTGTCTACTCTGAATTTGCAGTATTATTCCAAGATGTCTTCTTGGGCCTTCAAAAAGACATTGTTATCTAGATTTTGCAACTGAAGTCTTAGTCATTGTTATTATCATTGATTAATTTTGGAGAAAATAGAATTTTAAAATGTGAAATTAACTTTATTAGTAATTAATGTGGTATTTTCCCCCTGAGGTTCTTTTCCCTTTCATTCTTTTGTGAGATTGTTTTGAAATTTCTATGTACTCTGGATAGTGTTTGACCACAATAGATTTCTAGTAGAGATTTGAAAAGTGACAAGAAGGTGGACAGTGGTTTTTCCTCCAGGCTTCCTGTGTGTGTGTGTGTGTGTGTGTGTGTGTATGTATATGTGTATATATATATATACATATATGTGTGTGTTGGGGGTATATGTTATATCTCACATAGCTTTTTTTCTGAGCTTACTTAGGTCAGGCTTTGTGTTTCTTAGATATTCTAAAGTCTTGAGACAGCTAGTAGTGCACAAACTGAGACAATGGGAAATAGTCATGATGTAAATGCATTATAATTATTTAATGCTTTTTGTTTAATTTTAAAGTTTTGTTATTTTCGTAGCAGTTTAAAACAAGGTATGAATGGAAATCACAAGAAATAGCTCAGTTTCAAAGCTTTGTGTCTAGTACAGTTACTTGAGGATTTTTGCACATTGCTGAAGAAGCATAACAGGAAATGTGTTAAATATGTGAAACTCTTCTGGAAAGAGGGGACACAAATGTCTGTTCACTACAGATAGGGAACCAACAACTAGCCTAAGTGATCACACCAGATGAATACTCTCTGCATGATCTGCAGGTGGCTCAGCACGTTGGAGAATCTTCATTCAGAGCAGTGTAGACTCATGAAGGCCCTTCCCCAGCACAGTTTACTGCCTCCATAGCCTTGGAGATGGGACTCATCCATCTTAAGATTCAGCTTTGAAAGGCTTGTAAGGTGGTTTACTCTGAGTCTCCTGAGTCTTTCTCTAGGGTGGACTATTTCAACTTGAGGAAATGGCTACAAAACAGTTAGGTTATGGAGTTATTTCTTTTTAAATTGTAAGTCCTTTTACTGACAGTTGCATATGACTTTAAAATAAACTGATTTAAGGCTTCAGTTTTGCAAGCTGAAGTGACTGCCTTTGAGCCTCAGCAATACCAGCCTGAGCCACATGATGGCGACCTTGCCTTAACATTCAGAGGGAATCAGCATAGTTCATTCTCAGTTTAGAGGGTGTTTTTAAGAAGGAAAAAAAAATCTTGGAAAACATTCACGTTTTAGTCTTAATGTGTCCTCTATTAATTTAGTCTACAGTAAGTGATAGTTTGTTAATGTCTCATTTAGTGAATGAGTTATTAAAATAAAGCATGTGCTTGTATTTTTTAGGAAAATGAATAAAATTAAGAATTTGTGCTTTATTTGCTATGGTTTAATAATCAAATCTCATGTAATTTAGCTCTCTATCTTTCTAAGTGTCTGAAACAGATAAATTCTGAAAGCTAAGACATCAACAAATCTTTGATAAGTATGTTTGGTCAGGAGCACACACTGAGCAGGGAAAGCAGAGACATGGAGACCATGGATGTCCCATGTAGAGGTATGACCTCAGAGTGAGCCCCACATGCTCCCCTCCTGTGTCATCTTGGTAACGACTCAGAGCAATTAGGGGTAGTTTGCTATTTTTTATACCTGTTGCTTTTGTTGTTCAGGAATCAAGTTTGGGAAACTATTCGTGGCATTTTTTAAAGGCTCTGAACTTCCTGAAGGATAGGCGCTGTACAGTCGTACAGTAAATGCAGCACCACACTTCTGGTCTTTACATTTGCCTTGTATTATTATTGTATTATTATCATGGTTATTTTCACTGAAGTGGTCTCATTGCATATCAGGTGAAAATGTGAAAGAAAGGATCTGGTTCCAGAAGCTTCAGCACTGCTGTCTCTTTCAATCCCGAGGCTTTAGTCTTCTTCCTTTATCTGTGGAAGATCAGGTCTTGTTAGAGCTTGCTCTTAGTAAAACCTTTTGTTCTCTTGTTGGTGATTTGCTTGAGAATCTCCTTGGACTAATGTTAAATGATCGGTTTTTATGATCTGTGTAGTCTTTGGAAAAACACTAAGGCAGACAGTACCACCGTGAATTTGGCTTTTTTTGCTGCAGCATCTGAATGTCCTCCAGCTGTAGGCAAACGGTTGTTTAGTCTGTAGTTTCCAGCTCAAGTGTACCTTCTCTTCTAATCTTTGACCTCTTTTGAGCACAATTAATTTTCAAGTAATAATATTCTCATTGCTCTGTGTACCTACATCTGCTTTTAATGTTAGTTGTGGAATGCACACTAGGAAACAAGCTTTCTTGGGTAAGGCAGCTCCATGTTTGCATCTGTTTCTGCATCACGGTCACTGACCTCTGACAAAGCAATTCTTTCTCTTTTCTGTCAGTTTTATTTTCATGAGGATATGTGAATGACCCTCATCTACCATGTAATTCACAGGTCAGTTTAGCAGTGTCTGTAAAGCTCCAGCCTTGTCTTCTCATATATTGGTTACATGTTTAATAAATTACAGCATAGCTCTGGAAAATCATTTTTGGTCTTTTTTTTTTTTTTTTTTTTTGAGATAGAGTTGTCACGTAAACCAGAATAGTTTGGAACTTGCTGTGTATCTCAGAATGCATCAAAATTTGTGACCTCCTGGCTTTAGTCTCCCAGGTTCGAGGATTACAGGTGTGCACTCCTGCTTTTCCTTCAGGAATATTTATCTTATTTACTTTATGTGTGAGGGTGTTTTACTCAACTGCATGTATGTCTGTGCGGCAGAGGCCAGAAGAGGGCAGTAGATCACTTGGAAAGGAATTACAGATGGCTGTTGGTTGTTAGCCACTGTGTGGGTGCTACAAATAAAATCCAGGTAGTCTGAAAGAGCAGTCAGTGCCTTAACTATGGAGCCATCTCCCGAGCCTCCAGATATTTTATTTTATTCAGACAGGTAAAAAAATACTAATTTTATTTACTTACACGCACAGAGAGAATATATATGAGTATGTGTGTATCCCTTGGTGAATCTGTGGAAGTCAGAGGACAACTTTGGGAGTTGGTCCCCTTCTTCCACCATGTGGGTCCTGGGACTTGAACTCAGGTCATCATGCTTGGTAGCAAGAGATTTTCTCACCAAGCCATCTCAGTGACCCTGTAGCACTTTCAAGTGTATGTACATTTGTGCCAAGTGAAAGAGACAACTCCATAAAACAGGTTTTATGTTGGAAGTACGTACAAGAGGGAGAGCTATCTGTCCCAGGTACAGAAGACTCGCTTTCCTCTTTAGACCATTGCCTTTTAGAGCTATGATTTCAGGTATGGAATAGTGAGTGGGTCTCTATAGTAGAGGCATATTTGAAACCTAATACTGCATTCTACATGGGCTGGAGCTTTAGCTTACCAGTTAGCACTTATTGCTGCTTTTGCAGAGGTCTGGTATTTGTTTCACAGCATCCGATTCACAACCACCTGTAACTGCAACTGATCAGAACTGATGCCATTTTTGGCTTCTATGAGCACCTGCATATGTGTGCACATGCATGTAGACAAACATGTATATACATAAAAGTAAATCTTTAGAAAAAACTGTTATGCAGAGGGCTTTGGGAGTATCCAGCAGATCACAACCACTATGTTATAGATTGTCCTTCCAGATGAATAACTCTGTGTTGGGGAACCCCACTAGGCAAAGTCCGTGGAGGAGTCCCACTAAACAAAATCTGTGGAGTAGCCCTCTAGGCAAAGCCTGAGCAGTGCCTGGCCGTGGATACTGGTTGTTTATTGTCTGTAACTCCCTCAGGTCACTGCTATGCCTCTCTAATAAGAACAGCTGTGGGGTTCTTCCACAGCCCATTGGTAGTGTGTTGTACATCTTTGGGCACACTTGTAGTTGTGGATAGTCAAATCTGATGTATAGAAATAATACCAGAATATTCTTCATTACTGATACAGGAAAGTAACAGTATTTTCAGTCTCAATCAAAGACAACTAATTTTAGTCTTCAGAAATTCAGACAGACTAAACTGTTTTGTGGAAAACACACAAAGACTAATCCCCAGATGTTGTTTATTGCTAAATCAAGTCCAGGCTGTGTTAAGAAATACACCTCTGCAATAGTTGACTTTGCATGCATATTCTGATCACTCAAGGTTCAACCTGCTACTATTATTGTTATGTCCTGAATTTCAGTGTCATTCTCTGGGAAAAAGTGATGTAGAAGGCCAAACATTTACACTGGCCGGTCTTTATGACCTTACTAGCTTGGAAAAAAACTGTATGACTTCATATGTTATGAGAATGGGTTGGGCCCTGAAATTGTAACATATAATTGTCCAGAGTTTGGCTAGAGAGAAGGAGGGATAGGTATGTATGAATGAGAGTCTGTAAGAGCAGCAGCAACGTAGGGATGAAACTATGCAGAATGTGAGTGTATGTGCTGAGTGAGGGATGAAGTGGAAGTTGAGAAATACATGAGAGAGTGAATGGAGTGGGAACAAAGACTGAATGAATGATGTAGAAAGGGCATATATGTGTGGATGAATGTGTGAGAGATATAAAGCTGTGTGAAGTAGTTGTTGCTATGTATAGAAACTATGCAAAGAGCTGTATGAGAGTGTTTAAGAACAATGTGAAGTTTTTATGGTGAGAGCTGTGTATTTGAGATGAATGGCTGTGACTGTATGGAGATTTGTAACTGTGTGGAGGCTAGGAAGGTGAAACTGTATAAGAGGAGATGCAGAGGAGAAATGCATGTAAAAGAAAGATGCAGACTTGTGAAAATAGAGGTAACTGTGTATAAAGATGCATGGCCATATGTATGTAAAGAAAGATATGGAGATGTATGTATAGAGTGCAGCAGTGTGGAGATGTGCGGCTGAATGGAGACAGAAAGAGTCAGAGGCCATTTTTAAGAAGTAAAGGAGAAAGTTATCATCAGGCCTGTATGTTTTCTTATTTAACCAGTCACTTAGATAGAGGTTTATTCATAATTATCCCAGATAAAACAGTTTCTTATCCGATCCCTTTGCAGTTCTGAGGCATTCCTTTTATTGCTCTGAAGTGAATCATGGAAACTGTCTCTCACGGTCCGTTACCCTTAGAGGGCACATAGTCTGTACACACATCTTTCAGCTATAAGATTTTTTAATACATGTTGTATATGTAGTATATATGTGTACATTCAGTAGATATACATAAAACAACATATGATATTCAATGTTATTTTTATTTGAAAACAATGTGCTGTTTTTATTATAGGAATTATAGGAAATGGGGCCTAATCAGACTTTTGACTGGCAATTATGTATGGAAGATATATGTATTTGATGTTTGTGATTTCTAGAACCTAAATTCTCTCACTGATTTGGGAACTTTTATTCTAAGATACTTGTTTAGAGAGGGGATAAAGAAAGCAAATGGCCTGTCTTTTCCTTGGTGAACAGCCACATGATGCCATGTGTGCCGGTGGATAAGTCATGCAGTGCAGGAGGAGGAGAGCAAGCGGGCTGAGGCTTTGGGGGAGCAGCTGCAGCAGAGCAAGGCTGTGTCCAGAGTGAGCGAGCTTATCGTACAAAGCACGGAACCAGGTGCTTGCCACGTTCAGGGACCAATGTGGTCTAGCTCAGAGATCCCATTTGACAGCACATCTCTTCTTGGCGCAGAGTGTAGCTGTATTTATTTAGTTGCTTGTTGACACAGGCAAGGACATTTGTCAAATGCTGTACACTGTGGATTTTCATCCTTCTCCCTCTTGGAAATGATTTTACTGACACTTTTGGTATCAAACCAGTTCTGTGGTTTGGCTTTGGGTATATTCCTACTGTGTGGGTTGTAGATCTAACTTTTCAATCCTGAAAATTTCACTGAACAATATATTAATTTTAAAATGTAAATTATTTAAAATATTGATGTCTGTATGTACATATATATGTATACATGATGTATGTACAGATAGGTATGCTTAAGTAGATGTCTCGGAAGCATCTTCTGATGTAAACACTAGAGTTTCTGAATGATTCTGCTCAGGTGTTCTGGTTACCACCTCTTCTTACACTAAAAAGCAATTGTTGTAAACTTTTACTTTGTTCATTGATTTTAAGTACATTTTGATTACATGCGCAATTACAGTAAATATGCATCAATTCCTTTGATGGTTATTTATTTTATTTTTTAGCAGTTTTGAAAATGGATTCTACTTCTAAGAATAAGCATCTAATTAGAGATGGACACAGGAATTGAATTAGTGCATAATAGAGTTAAACAGTGTTCATGTTTATAAGATGATGACAAATTACTTTACAAAGAGTTGTATCATTTAATTACTTTCACTTAGTGTACAAGATCTATTTGAAAGGTACCTGTATGACACTTGAAGTATGACATTTTTTTTTTTAAACTTTGGTTGTAAAATACAATATTCTTTCTTAGGTTACTATTTTTCTTTCAATAAACTTTAGAATTAAATTATTAAGTTTCTTAAAGTGTACTAGAATTTTTACTGAAGCTGCTGATGAGCTCAAAGACAGTTGACATCTTTATAGGATATGATGGGGTCTACCTATTGGTAAACTGTCCATTTGAAGACAGTAAAGAGCCTTAGTGTGTAGCGTTTACCACTCTCTGTGGTTTAATAAGTTCATATTAAACTACAATGTACCTGGACTTAGGAAGAAATACACAGAATGAATTCCTGTGAATTAGCCTGAGAAGGCTACTTTCATGACTGCCAGGTGCATATGTAAACATACACACTCTTCTCTCACACATACATGTAATTTGAAACTTAGGTTCTATATCTGAGAGAAAATGTGCTATTTTTCTTTATGAGTCTGGCTTGCTTTGCTTAACATAATGATTTTCCAGTTGCATTTATATTTCTGTAAATACTATGATTCCATCTCTATATCTGCATGAAATTCCACTGTTTCGTGTACTGCTTTTTCTTCATGTGTTTGCTGATGGGCAATTAGGTTAGTTATGTTTTCTCCCAATTGTAAATAAGCTGTGCACGTTTGTGTACATCCCTGTGTCGTGCTGATTTAGGACATTTACCCAAGAGTAGACTAGCAGTGTCATGTGCCAGGTCTATTTTCAGTTTTTTGAGGATCCTCCATACTGATTTCCACAGTGGTTGCACAGTTTACATTCACACCAGCAAGTGTTTTCCCCTACTCTGTCCTCGCTAGTATTAGTTGTATTTGATTTCTTGGCAATAACCATTATAGCTAGGGTGAGAGGGAATCGCAAAGTAGTTTTAAGTAGCTTTCCTCTGATAACTAAGTCCGTCGGGATACTTAAAAAATATTGAATATTTAAAAAATATTTATTGAATATTTAAAAAAATATTTATAGGTCATTTGTGTTTTTTTCTTTCCCTGATGGCTAATGATTTAAACATTTTTTTCCTTCAAGTATTGATTGGTCATTTGTATTTTTTCTTTGAGAACTGTTCGTTTAGTTGATTAGCCTACGTGTTATGATGACTTTGAGGGTTGACTTTGACAGTTAGATACATGTGTCTATGTGTGTAATTACAAGTTTGGTGTTGAGTTGGCAGTTTTGGTTATCTCTTCACTCTGCTGATTGTTTCTTTTGTTTTAAAGAAGCTTCTTCAATTCATGCAGTCTTCTTGTCAACTCTTGAGAGTATTTCCTGTACTATTGGCATCCTCTTCAGAAAATCCTTGCCTATTCCTGGTCATTGAGTTGTTTTACCTAAGTTTCTTTCTAGTAGAGCAGTTTCAGAGTTTTAAGTTTTATGTTAAGGTCTTTAATCCATTTTCATTGATTTTGTGCAGAGAGATAGATCTAGTTTTATTGTTTTACATGTGGAAACCAGTTTTCCCACTGATTTTTGTTTTAGAGCTTGTCATTTCTCCAGTATATGTCTTGACAGTTTGTAAAAATAATTAGATATCTGAAACTGTGTAGGTTTATTTCTGGGTCCTTTATTCTATTCCATTGGTCTATGTGTCTGTCCTTGTTACATTACCATGCTTTGCGGTTGTTTTTGCCATTTTTAACTGTGGCTATATATAATAATAGGTTTCTGGCATTTCTGGCCTATGATCCAGACCTACAGGCCCTCAGTCCCACAAAAATACACAGATGCTTGTATTAATTTTAAGCTGATTGACCTATGGCCCAGGCATATAACTTGCTAGCTCTTTACTCTTAAACTAACCCATGATTCTTGTCTTGTTCAGCCATGCGGCTTGGTACCTTTTCTCAGAGCAGCATATCAACTTCTTTCTTCTGCATCTCCTGGTGTCTTACTGTGTTTCCGTGGTATCTGTCTGGCATCTCTGCTCTGCTCTTCCAGTTTCCAGAGTTTTCCAAGTGTGGTAGCTCTGCCCACACTTTCTGTCTGTCTCTGGCCAATCAACTTTTTATTAAACCAGTAGGAGGGACAAATATTTACAACAAACCAGAACATACTCCCACAGCAGCTATGTAATATAATTTGGGATTAAACATTACAATATCTCCAGTATTGTTGTAGAGAGTTTTTCTATTTATGCAATTTATGCAAAAATTTCTATTTTTCTATTTTCTCTATTTATTTTGGATCCTATATACCTCTAATTTCATTGGATAAATTCTTTATTCTTTTATTGTTTTTCTCAGCTTTAAAACATTTTGACTATGTCCATCTATCTACCCACCTACCTACCTACCTATTTATTGACTTTTGAATGTAATATTTTGCTAACCTTGCAGTCTTTCTTCTGGTGAACTTTTTGCTTAAAAGTATTAATACATTCATGTTTTTCTCTTTCCTTCCCCCCTTGTGTATGTGGGGATGTACCATGGCATGAATGTATAGGCCAGAGCATAGCTTTCAGGAACTAGTTCTCTCCTTCTAAAATCTGGGTCTCCTTGGATTAAACTCAGCTTCTCAGGCTTGGTAGGAAGTTCCTTTTCCTGGTAATCCACCTTCTCCTTTCCATTTCTGATGTTTAATTTGATTGTTTTTTTTTTTTTTTTCCAGGTCCTACATTTCTATTTGCTTTTGTTTTTTAAGATCTCAGTTTGTTTAGTGAATTTTTAATTTTTGTTGCTTTCTTTCTCCCCACATTACTGCTTTTTTTTTTTTCTCATCCATTTTGCTGCCTTTTCCTACCAGTCACTGATTCTGTTTTCTCTCTGTTGGTGTGAGTTTATTTACTTGTTTGTATCTTTTTTCAGCTCTTGAGTCATTTTCTCCAGAAACCTGGATCTAGCATTTTAGTTCTGTTAGTATGTTTGAGTTCAGTGGTTAAAGAATTACTACCATTTGAAGGATTCATGTTGTCATGCTTGTGTGTGTGTATGTATATCCTCAGCACTATGTATGTGGAAACCAAAGGTGGACATTGGGTGCCCTCCTCTGTTTTTCTCCATCTTAGTGTTACTGTCCCTTTGGCTTGGAAGAAAGGCTTCTGGGCATGCTGGTGGGAGTTTAATTTGATTGTAATAGTTGAAGTGGGAAGACCTTCTTCATCTGTCAGCATATGTCATATCACACCATATTTAATATTGTTTTAAAAGGAAGCGTAGAAATAAGTGTAACACACTCCTTGATCTTTATGTATCTTTCACTTTGGAGCATTGTATTTGTTATACCAGAA
The DNA here is from genome assembly GCA_004025045.1 of Sigmodon hispidus. NCBI lineage: Eukaryota > Metazoa > Chordata > Mammalia > Rodentia > Cricetidae > Sigmodon > Sigmodon hispidus. Next base: position 114,011 of record PVIH01003000.1, read on the forward strand.
GAGAGAGCCTGTAAAGTTGATGATGTGTTTGAACAGGAAGCATTCCTGTAAGCTGCTGTTGTGAGTTGATGTCCCTTAAAGGAATGTCAAGTTGTTTGTCTCCTGAGTGCCTGTTTATGTGAAAGGGGAGGAAACTAAGTTTATGTGAACTATTCAGAGCACATAAGTGGATATCTGAAAGTGGATTTTAAAAAAATTGTTTTTTGTAGGCCTTGCTTTTGAAATTTTACCTGTGTGAATTAAAAAATAATTTCAGTCTTGACTTTAATTAAAGTTATCTTCATAAGTCGTAATAATCAATAAAGAAGAGGAAATTGTGTAATTGAAAGTATAGCAATGACTTAGAAGTGACCTTTGCTCTTTTGTGTTTGGCAGCTTGAAGGTCCATGTGTTCTACAGATTCAGAAGGTCCGCAATGTTGCTGCACCAAAGGATAACGAGGAATCCCAGGCTGCGCCCAGGATGCTTCGTTTGCAGATGACTGATGGGCATACAAGTTGTACGGCAGTGGAGTTTAGTCACATTTCAAAGATAAGGTGATTCATGTAACTTGTAAAGAAGAATTTGATGATGCTTTTCAAACTTGATTTTATTTTAAGAACATGAATAGAAGGAATTGATTCTTAAGTGAAAGCTGTACTTTTTCACAAGAAATTACTGTGATTTTCATGTCTGTTTTGTCTATCTAGAAGATAAAGTTAGTCACTCTTTTCTGTGTTAGCTATAAAACAAAAATAACATGCATGCATTTTTTTGAGAAAATTTTAGGTCAATTATTATTTAGATCAGAATAGGGTCCCCAAAGTTGGGGGAGGATACTGGACCCCTAAAGGCAGTGACACGGAAGGGGCAACTCACTAGGTCCACTGCCGATTTAGACCTGTGTAAGTAGTGGAGTGGTTTTTCTGCATGGCTAGGGGCTGAGGGATGAAAAGCTCAGCTCTACTTGGACAGTGCACCAGATGAAAGGTTTCTGTACCCTGATATTGGGTTTCTCTGCTGATATAATAAATCTGATTTGGCCAAAAACAAGTCCAGGTTTAATCTGAACAAACACTCCTGGGTGGTCCCAAGAAAGAGATGAATCCAGAGGGGGACCCATGAGGGAGGGGAAGTTATCGGCCAGACCTTAAGTGCCCTCCAGGGGTGTAGCCGCTGTTTGTCTGGCTTTTTATGGGCAGGGTCTGTAGAGGGCAGCTCCAGGGGAGATCCTCAACATCACAGTCTTTTATGTACCTGTCCAGTTATGGATTTCTGTTACTTGATGTCTACTGCAAAAAGAAGTTTCTCTGATGAGGGTTGAGAGATACACTAATTTATGATAAGTCATTAGGAGTATTTAATACTATGTCATTTTAAGGTGGTAGTGGGTTTTCTCCAAAGGCTCTGTGAGTTGTCTAGCCACAGGATCTTGGCCCTGATAATAGAATCAGGTTGGGTTACATCTTGTGATGCTGGTCATTAAATCCACTTATGAAGTGGTTAGTCACTCCCGTGGCATTAATGACACTATTGGACCATTGGTCATGTGTACCAGGTTGGTCATTATTGTAGGTTACTATTGTAAAATAGTGGCTACATGGCAGGATAAGATTAATGACTATTTTTTTTCCCTCTGGTACTGTGCTTAGCACCTTACAGCACTATGAAAGTTAGTCAGTATGAATTATAGGCATTTAGAGATACAACACATAAGATGTAGAAAGATGAGAATGTGTTTGTATCGAGGCAGTTTGAAATTTTTGTGAAGGAAACTTTTATTGCAGATTTGCAAACTTTCTTTTTTCTTGAGTCATTGTATTTGGTTATGTTTGCTGCTTTGGGAACTCTGAACTTCTTAATGTGAACTCCTAAAGAATACTTATTTCTCCTAGCAAACATATAGTCTTTACCATACACTATATTCCACTCCCTTTTTGTGAGGAGTCAAAAGATAAATTTTACTTCCTGGTAGATAATAGGATAACAATATAGGCATATAGACATGTAATTATTTTCCTTGAGTCCAGAGAATTACTGCGATTTGGAGCTAGGAGTTTGAATTGAAATATGAATGGTTTAGAGAGAGGTGAATTGTTGCCATTCTTGTTGGTGGCATGAACCTGGGAGAGTGAGTGCCCAAATGAAGCAGAAGTTTCATGCTTTAACCAGCTTTATTCAGAGCATTAGGTAGTTTATATTCTGAGGGTTAGGCAAAACCATAGGAGTTTAGACTCTACCTCTGCTCCCCCTCCCTTTTCTCCTCTGAGTCCCTCCCATTCCTCCCTCAGCCTCCCCTCACCCCATGCCCCCATCCATTCCAAGCGGGGCAAGAAGTCCCAAGGTGGGTCAGTTCAGTCTGGAATACTGTAAACATTTTTGAATAACAGGAGTAAGATGATGAGTAATCTGACATAATACCCTCTCCTTATTACATCTGGGAAGGGTACAAAAGAACATCCCCTGTCATGGAGGAACAGAAGTTACAAGACTCTTGTTTACTTAGAGTTTTCTCACAAACTTAAAAATCTCCTCACATAGCTTCATGCTGCTTATTTCATGGGGTAGTTTAGGAGATTTTTAACATTTGGCTGTTGGTTACTATAGAAGGAAGGTGTTAACTCTCTAGATAGCATAAACCAGATGCTTGGCTGGGCAGGGCGGGTCGGGGCTGCAGTAGCATTCTTCCAGGCACTTCTGCGTGCTCTTGGATTGTGTTTGTAATTAAGATGAAGAAAGGGGAAAGATGAGTTGGGTGCCAAAGAAGTAGCCCTTACAAATGTTCTCTCTAAATAAGAGTTAATTGTGATATTGAAGTCAAGGAAGAAAAGGTGTAATGTAATTGTAGTTCTCATTTTAATTTTGTGCCAGTAAAAATTATAACTTAAGCTAGTCAGATTCTCTCTGTTATCTTTGTAAAATTTTAATTCAACACAAAGCTAATCATTTGCTTCTATATTTTCTGTTATTTTTTTTTATTGTTTCATTTTTGATGTTCCCTAAATGTATGATTTTGTGCACTGGTATATTCCCATTCATTTCTGGTTTTACTAATTTGTAAGAAATTGTTGGCTAAACATTTTTTCAAGAAAACACATAGGTCAGTAGTATAATTAGTGCTTTTTTTTGGCCATAATAGGGCATCATTTGTGGTGCCCACCACTTTGATTCACTCAGAAATGAAGAAATAATAAACTGCAGAGTTATTGAATTTGGATTTGCTGATTGCCTGGAACTGGTTAAAAAAAAAAAAAAACTTGTTAGTATAATTGTGTTGTGCATAGTTACTGCTGATATTGAAGATGGAACATTGTTCTCAGTGCACTTGTGAGCACAGAGCTCTGTAATGCTGAGCTTAGGTCTGTCAGTTATGAATTATGACTGGGATTGTTAAACTGTGAGTCTCACAATGATTTTAATGGCTTTATTAAGAAAGATAAAATTGATAATATGCAATGATACACATATTAGACATCTGATACATCAAACAGCATGCAATTTGTCTTACTCTGTGTGGGTTCTTTGAAACTTGAGAAATAGGCATGTTCTTACTTATTTAACTAATAAATTTTATTAGGTATCCTTGAAAAGGCTGTGGTATTAACAGTCACTGATTTGATGTTGCATATATCAGCATATGATGAATTTTACAAACCTTTAAAATGTGAATAATAAAGTCATTGCAGAATAATTTTCTAATTTATCCCAAGTATTTCACAGCATACTATTTTAGGAGTCCTATTTGGAGAGCTTTCTCCTTTGCTGTATGTGGAAAGAGATGGGGTGTGAGTCATGTTTATGCTTTTACTTTTTTTTTTTTTTTTTAAAGTTGGTGGGAAGATAAACATCTTGTCTCTGGTTTTTGTGCAAGGATTAATGGTGTAATGTTTACACAACATATGATTAACACTGGCCTTTTGTAGAAAAGTCTTTTTGCAGTTATTGCTTATGAACTTCCAAGTCAGAGTGTAAAATTCTTTTTAAAGTTATTGCAGAAATAATTCTATTGTTTTATCTTTAACTAGATAACTAACAGAAAGTGCTTTTATAGATTATTATAATTCATGTAGGTGTTGCATTTCTCTGTTTATTACTGGTTAGAGATCCTTTTCTATATTAAAATTTAATTTAATAATGGTACATTTTGCCATGTAAAACAGAAGTTATAAGAAAGAAAGGGAGATACTGTGTTATATCTGATAGAGTTGAGAAGTGCTTTTCTGAATGGAGAGATTTCTTATTGGTTTATAGTACTGTGTGCTTCTCAGTTTAGTTCTGGGTTCAATTCCTAGCACTCACGTGGTGGCTCACAATCGTCTGTAACTTCAGTTCCAGGGAACCTAACTCCATATGTGCAGGCAAAACACCCAGACACAGAAAATAAAAATAAATCTTAAAAAAAAAGAAAAAATACTTTCCCTTTTCATTACCACAGCTTTGTGAGCTGTGATTGTTCTTGTCCACATTGTTTTTTAACTTGTAGAAACTGAGGTTTATTTTGTTTTATACTTGGTCTTCTTGTATCACAATCCATTTACATGTTGAAGTTAAAACCCCTGGAAACTAATTTAGATGATCGAGTCTGTGGAGGAGCTTCAATGCAGCTTTCCTGTCTAACTCCCTTTTCTTTTGCATCAGTCTGAACACACCGCCTGGCACAAAGGTGATGCTCTCTGGCATTGTTGACATAAAGAATGGGTTCCTGCTCTTGAGTGACTCTAACACCACAGTTCTTGGTGGTGAAGTGGAACATCTGATTGACAAATGGGAGTTACAGAGAGTAAGTATGCAGTAAGAATGGAATACCAGTGTTTCCACCTGTTCTGTTGAGGAACTTGTCCCGAAATGAAGGGTAGCATTAGTTCATTGTGTCAGAATTATAAAGATAGAACTTAATGATCTCAGGAAACTGTCTACTTTGGTTTAACCACAATCTTCCTCAAAAGCAGGTGAAAATTTCAGTACTTGTTATATTTTTTTATGCTTCAGTATTCTTGTTACAGTGTCTTGTTAGGTTTGAAACTCACCAGTTAACACAAGGCTATTTTAAAGTCAGATCAATGCTTGCTATAATTTCCCAACATCCCAGCAGGAATCATTTCACTTAAAACCGTTAAATTACTTAGGAACTTCCTCATTTCCAACACGTAGACACACAGACATGTACTCATATACTCTTCCCCATGTCAAATATTACTTTCTGTCTTTATTAAGTTGACTTTTTAAATTTCTCTTAGACATATACTATTATAGTATTTGTTCTTTTTTGTCTGGATTAATTTGTATAAGTAGCATATGTCAGAATTTCTCTCCTTTTGTAGGCTCAGTAGGATGCCATTGTTCATAGCTCATTTTGTTTATTCATCTGTCAGTGGGCATTATTGTTGTTCCTACCTTTTGCTCACTGTAAACATTGGTACTATGGGTATGGACACAGAAATAACAGATCCTCCCAGGTCTTTTGTGTACAGACTTGTCAAATTGCTGGATTATGGTAATTTTGTTTTTATTCTTTTAATAATGTTCTGCTTCTATTTTGCTTATTTTCTCATAGTAGCTATTCTGTGTGTGTGAAGTGGAACCTCTTTTGGTTTCCATGTGTATTTCTCCAAGGCTTAGTGTGCTGAGTCTCTTATTATGAGGCTGTTCACTACTGAACTTTCCATGCTATGCTTTCTGCATTTTACATCCAAGCAGAAGCCACAGCTTGCTTCTTCCCTTAGGAATAGCAGTCATAAGCTACAGTTTTTGTTGGGTTTAGTATAGTTGTGTTTCTATATTGGCCAGGTCCCTCATTATGCAGGAAGGGAGATTAGGTCTGGCTCTGTGTACCCTCACCAGGCCTCTAAGTTGTTTTTAATTTTTCATGTTAACAGGAGCTGTTAATTTCTGCAGGCTTTTAAAGGAAGTTTTGGTATAAATTGAATTGATTTATAGCTGTTTGCATAATCCTTTCCTTATAACTAAATTGAAACTGAGAAAAAGGCCCCTAGATAATCATATATATGTGTCATGCTTATTTTCTTTTTAAATTAAAGAGATTGATAACTTGCATGTAGATTGTGAAGAAATATGGTATCCTTGTATCATTTTTATTGTACTTTGTTCATTAAACTGATGCTATGGTTGCTGTTAACCTTATTACTCAACTTTTAATTTACATGAACTGTGTAAGGGTGTTTACATAATTCAAAAAAATGGATGAAATGAATTTTTAAAAATACTTTGTGATTCTTTTACATTGTATTTTCATTACAGATGTGTCTGTAATGGTTGTTTTTTAAAAATTCACAACTAGTTTAAAGTTTGGAAAGTATATTTAGTGAGTTCATAACAGATGCATGATAATACCGTCAATGGGAAGGATGACTGAAAAAAAATCCTATTTAGTTTCCTTTGGCCCTCAGGAAGGACTTCACAGTATGAGAAAGTGCTTTTGGTAGGGGACAGTTTTCTGCCCATTCTCACAGTACATGGATTTTTTTTTCTAGTTCTGATTAGGTAAGCTTGAAAATTAAACTGAAACTACTAAGAGTTTGGAAGCTTGTATCTAGGAAATAATAATCAGAGGCTGTGCAGTGGCTCAGCAGCTTGTTTGCCTTCAAGCCTCAGGACTTGAGTTTGGTTCCTGGGATCACCTGGGGGAAGGGATGATTGACTCACTCAAGTTTTCCACTGACATCCATATGCTTATGCTTGTGTACACACACACATGCACACACACACACACACACACACATGCACACACACACACACACCAAAACTTTTAAGAATCCAGTTGAATATTTTTTCAAAGTATGAATTGATTAATATGACAGTGTTATTGAGTGACTTTCCTTATTATAAACTTTAGTAATATGATGTTTGTAGTTCTAGAAATCACCTATATCAAAAATGATTTTTTAATTTCTAAACATTTCATTTTTATAGAAAAATTTAAAGCATTATTATCTATTGGTTATGTGCTTTAAAGCAAAATTATTCTTGCCAGAGTTTATTTTTTATGAACTGAGTATTTTTTTTAGGAGCTCTCTTTTCTTCAAAGGAAAATAGCTTGAAAATTATTTCTAAAAGTTAAATTTGGATGTGTTTTGGTCAGGAGAGATGAGGAATGAACCTCTGCCAGGTTTCTGAAATTTAGAATATCTAATTTCTTGTGTTGTAGTTTGAAATACTTTAAAGAAACTGCTGTCTTTTAAGATTCTATGCTAAGCAGTTCATCCCTGATGCGTTTACATGTGGCCAATGTGTTTATGTGTTGATTTATGCTTTATAACTGATTGTGTATTTAAACAGAGCTTATCAAAACATAATAGAAGCAATATTGGAACTGAAGGTGGTCCACCTCCTTTTTTGCCTTTTGGACAGGTAAGGACTTTCTTCCTGGTAGGTGGACTCAGTCAGGAAAGAATGTTCTTCATTGTGCTTAAGCTGTGTGTGGTTTTGTGCTGAACTGTTTACTCAGACGTTGTGGAATTATGTGGAAATATGAAGGACAAAGAATTTAATAATTTTGCTGCTACCACAAAGATTAAAGCAATTAAGAGTTGTGTCTGAAGAACAAATTACAGCTAACTAAAATAGGTTAATGGAAAACAAGTTTTAAATGAGAATTTTAAAAGTAAGGAGATAAAAACATGCCTAAACTTTCTCTAAAATTCTTCAGCCTTCATCCAATTCTTCATCTCAGTCAGAAACTTAATTTTATTTCAAGCTGATGATTTCAACTACAATAGCAAGATTCTTATTATCTGGAAGCTAAATAGTTCAGTGTCTAGTCCTTAATTTTTAACCCTTTGTCGTTTTTCTATTCTGTAACATAACTACTGGGACCAAGGCAACTTTTAGAAGAAAGAATTTAATTGGGGCTTACAGTTTTCCAGCTGTCCTCTCTACCTTCTCTTGATTCACCCATGATGAGGCTGAAAGAAATCCCCGAGTCTGTTGGCTTCGCCTTTTTGCCATCACCAGTTTTAAACTGTATTTCCTCTGTACTTTCTTAGAAAATGATGGCTGAAGTGAAGGAGAATTGGAAACACAAAAGTAGGACGCTGAAAGCAAAATTTATTGTACTTTTTGTTTTATTTGGATTTTGTTTTAAATTTTAGTATTAAAAAGATACCTAGTTGATATGATGATATGGTATAATATCAGTTGATTGGCATCTTTAAAATAATTTTTATGTTCTATACTCAGAATTATATGCATTTTTAAGTATGTAAGACAAGAACATGCTCCCTCTGCTTGTTTTAAAAAGACAAAAAGATAGAGAAAAAGTCTAATGTTGTGGTTCATGTTAATAACATTCTGCCTGTAGTAAAAGAGGCAAGAATGGAAATATTATAGTAATTTATACTTGAAAATAATAATTGACATATCTGTAAAAATTTACTTTTTCTTAGAACATTTGTAAAATTTCTTTAAATTACTTAAGATGTTAAAAATGACCTTTTTCCCTAGCGATACTTACTGATTTAATTATTGCTCTGAATTTGAAATGTGTATTATAGTTTTTAAGGCTAGGAAGTATAAGAAAAGGTTTAGTTTTACTGATAGTATTTATTTGTATTCATTCTGAGCAGTTCTTTTACAACATATTACAGTGTTGTCGGTGGGTTAAAATGACAGTGGTGGCTCTGTGAAGATATAAACATTGTGTTTATCTTGGAGGAAGCATACTTTATTTGTGTAACACATTTTAGAAAATTCTCCCCTTTTAGTTAATGAGCTGTAAAAGACCAAACAAACAGACAAACCAACAACCCTGTCAAACAAACACTGTCACTTTAGAGGATTTGTATTGGTACGGAGATGGGAATTCAGGGATTATTTTTAGACGGAGACAACATGATTAAATTAGGAGATTAAACATTAAAAACTCAAAAAACCCAGCACATAAAACACACACACAAACACCCTTTAACTTATATTAATTTAAAAGTTATGTTGTAATCAGCTTTCTTTTTTTTTTTTTTTCTAAATTTGTTGGATAGAGTGGTACTTTTGTTTTGACCAATGATAAAAAATATAAACATTTCTTTTAAAGAACTAGTTTTTTCTATAAAGAACTGTGGTTTCTTTTGGAATTCCTGAAGGATATGAATTTATTTTCCCAGAAGTGTGCATCTACTGTCCAAGTGGATAGCAGAGAACTTGATCGCAGGAAGACATTACAAGTTTCGCTACCTGTCAGACCTGCAAGTGATCATGATGAGTTTGAAAAGCAAAGAACGGCTGCCATTGCAGAGGTTGCCAAGAGCAAAGAGGTAAGAGAACTTTCACAATTTCTCCCATTGCATTCTCCTCCTTTATTCATGGCCATTATTGCTTTTTACGTAACTAATTCCCCAGTGTCCTCATTTTGCTCTTGTCACATATTGTACAAGAAAATGCCATCTCCGCTGGGGACTTAAGCCCGCCTATTGGATTCATATGTTTTTTTCCTAAGTCATCTTGGCAATTCTAGTAACTATTTCTATTAGCAAGTCATCTATCCCTGTGCTTCCTTTTTTACCTTAATGAAATAGCTAACCATATATATACATGTATATATATATATATATACATATATATATATATATTCTAGCAGAGGGTTTCTTGTTTACTTGAGCTATTACCATTTTCTCAGAATATTTTCTCTATATAATACCTGCTTCTGAAAAGTAAAATGCTTAAGGAATGAATTATGAACCAGGGTCAGTTAGTATATCAGAAATATGTCTTGTTGATGTATACTTGGGTTAATTAGTTACAGCAAATGTTAATCTTAGGACTTACGTGATTTTGTAAAGTACTCATGTACATGAATATACACATCCTCCATTGTACACCATAGTTAGCTAAATCTTTTGTTTTGAATTTCTTGCTTACTTATATTAGATTGTTTTCTCTGTTAATTGATTTTTCAGATTTTGATATGAACTTTTATATTTATTGGTTAAATTTTTTTCATTCATTTTCTTATTTATTTAAAAAGTTTTTTCCCCCATACCCACCACTGTTCCCCTTCCTTTCCTTCCTCACAGTCCCCCCTAAGCCTCTCCCTTATCCCCCTCATACATTCCCCAGGGATGTCTTTGCATGTGCAGTTGAGGTAGGTTCCATCCTCCAGTATCAAGGATGAGTTAGGTGTTCCTCTGTAGGGAATGAGCTCTGAGATGTCAGTTTATGCACCAGGAATAAACTCTGGTCCTACTGCAAGAGTCTTCAGCGGTGCAATTGGTTAACACATGGTTAAATTTTTTTATTCACTAATATTGAAGTAATTTTCCACATTCAAAACACAGTGAAGGTTTGTGAACAATCAGTTTTTTCAAAATAAGATTAATTTCAAAACTTCACCAGAAAGCTTAGTGATGTTCTTTCTCTTATCCTTCCTCTTTCTTTGTGTCTCTCATTAGAGTAGGCCTGAACACAGTCTGTGGAGTTGGGCAGCCCAGAGCAAGTCCTGAATTGAATGATGAACTCTGTGCCCAATCTGCTTCATCTGTGAAATTTAGGAGCCAAAGTGAACTACTGTGGGTGCTTACCGTTTATAATTAGTCATCTCTAAAACATCTACAACTACCCATACACATTGCATAAATTATGACACCCTTTGTGACAGTAATCCCTAGTGTTGGGATTCTTCAGTTTGCTCCTCATTCAAAGGCACTTATGAACATTAGATGTATTTTATGTAGTTTATATGAAATATGTTAATTTTCCCTAAAATATTAAATTATGTTTGAGATCTTAAAGTTTAGCAGGATATATTTGATATAACTTGTTCTATTGGTTTACATGTATTTCAGGCTTTCCTCCTAAGGTTTTGTTTGCTGTAGTTACAAATGCCTATATATTAGAATATATAGTTAGTATATAATAAACTTCAGTTTTTATAATTGATCACATGCTTTCTTCACACATTTAAAGAATCACAGCTTTCAAGGACTGAAACATTTCAAAACTCCTCAGTAAGACTGTTGAAGGCTCTATGTTAACTAACTTGGGACTTTTCTAGTGTTACCCAACATCAGTTTATAGAGTAAATTGACATATAGTATAATGGATGAGTTATGCTGTAAGTAACAAGACATATAAATAAATTTCACACAGCAATTTTATATATAGGCCATATTAGGCCTTGGAATAATGAAATTTGGTCTGTGATTTAAAGGAGATGAGAGAATTGGCTATGTGTTATAGCTAAGGAGGGAAGATCCATGGAAAGAAAGCAAGCTACAGTAAAGGCTGTAAGCAGGAGCAAATGTAAAAGGGACAGCAAGGTGGTCCTTGGATGAAGCAGGAGCTAAGGTAGATGAAAATAAAGAGACATAATGGAGGTCAATCACAGGAACTACAAACTGTTGACAGGCACACTGACTTACTGCTTAGAAATTACAAGCTTTTGCATGTTTTGCTCAATGTAGTAATGTCAGCCAATGGGTTTCTGAAAGGGCTACTTTTTGCTGCTTTATTGAGATTGGCTGTAGTGAAGGTTTGTCTACATTGGGATTGTAGAAAAAAATGGGGATATTGCCAAGTTGATTCAGGAAAAAAAAAGATACAGACAGCACAATTTTTGCTTTCAGAAAATTTGAAATTAGGGATGGCTTCTGAGAGATAAAGCAGAGGGGATGTAAAGAATGACTAAAGAGTTTACTCTGAGATATTGTCAGGATACCTTGAAATCCAAAAGATTGGAGTGGTCACAACAGAAGGAGAGACACTTTGATAGTCCACTTTGAACATATGAGAATTGAGATAATATTAGACGTTCTGCTGGAATGTTTTGTAGATGAAAACTGCATTGGTATGGGGCGAAGTCAGATCACTAAAGGAATGAGTGCCTATAGAGAAGAGAAACACTAACACACTCAGTAGTGTTACTTTAGTTTTGGAGGGTGGATGAATGGAAGTAAAACCCTCCAGACTATTGATCAGTAATACAGAGAGAAATAAGAAAATTCAGCCTGTATGTCATGAGGAAGGGAGGGAGGAGGATGGTTGAAAAGTCTGCTAGGATGATTGATGCCCAGTATTGAGTAACTAACTCCCTCTACATTCAGCTTAGGGCGGAGAACATGTACACATGGTCTTTAGTGGTAGCTGTAGTTTTTGAAAGTAAGAGAGTAAGCAGATTAACAGTGACAATGGGAGAGCAGTGGTTGGAGAATTAGAATATGAGATTGTAAAATCACAGTCTGGAAGAATGAGAAGAGTGTGGCCTTGGACATTCAGTAAGATTGACAGGCAGTTGTGATAGTTTTAGGAATGCCTAATCCACACACCATGAAGTTGCACTCAGTCTGGTTATTGGTGTATGAGTTGCAGCTCCTTTTAATATTTGAAACAACTGTGAAAATGCTACTTTTATGTTTTTTAAATCACAAGGTGTAAATAAAATAAATCTAGAAGCTGGGAGTTTTTCATTGCCCCCTCTCTCCTCACAAAAAGCACTTTGGGAGTTGTGGAATATAAATCTCAATTCTAACAGGTCAGTCTCCAAACTTCTTAGCTAACTGTGTTTTACCAAAATAATAATTAATATGTAACAATGCCATTGTGTGGAATGAATAGTGTTGAGAGCAAATGAATAGCAGAAGACTATATTAAATATAATTTTCAGATCCCCAGCTGTTCAGTGGTTGTGGTTTGCAGCTTGGGTGTTCTTTACTTTTTTTCAAGTGCCTTTGTAATTCTTCTGCTGAGAATTCCCTTTTAGTTCTGAACCTCATTTTTTAATTGGGTTAGTCAAGGTTTTGGGCTCTAGGTTTTTGAGTTCTCTATATATTTTAGCGATCAGTCCTCTGTCACTTGTAGGATTGGTGAAAATCTTTTACCATTCTGTATTCTGTCATTTTGTCTTATTGACTGTGTCCTTGGCCTTACAGAAACTTCTCAGTTTCAGGAGGTCCCACTTAGTGATTATTGTTCTTAGTGTCCGTGCTACTGGTGTTATATTTAGGGAGTGGTCACCTGTGCCAATGTATTGGAGGGTATTTACTACTTTTCTATCAAGTTCAGTGTAGTTGGGTTTATGTTGAGGTCTTTGATCTACTTGGATTTGAGTTTTGTGCAGGGTGACAGACTTGGATATATTTGCATTTTTCTACACACTACCATCCTGCTATGCCAATACCATTTGTTGAAGATACTGTCTTTTTTTCCATTGAATGTTTTAGGGCTCTTTGTTGAAGGTCAGGTGTTCATAGGTTATTGGGTTAATGCCCGGATCCTCAATTCAATTCCATTGATCCACAAGTCTGTTTTTATGCCAGTATCAGGCTGTTTTTATTACTGTTGCTCTATAGTATAACTTGAAATCGGGGATGGTGGTGCCAAACCTTGATACGCAGTGAAAAGCTAGTTCAATGGCTGCCTTTGGCTGTGATACAATTCCCATTTAGTGGGCATCACATTATCTTTATGTATATAAACTACATTTTTAATCAGTTAAACAAGCAATGGCAATAAAGACTTTTATTTTTGCTAAAATTCCAGAAATCCAAAATTGAATAGTAATGTCTAGTAATACGTCTTTTATTCTTGAAGATACTGTTTTATCTTTGATTTTTATCAAATTTAAATAACTTGATATTCAAGAAACACTTAAAATGTTGTTCATTAATGTATGCCAAGCATAAGTTTTTATTTTTCAGTTCTACTTAACATTTTTATCTAGTTCCTATTTAACATTTTTATCTGGTTCAAGGTAATTTCCCAGTGTTAAGTAAATTAAAATGCTTTCTCACTGTACATTAACTAAAATATATTTTAAATAACTATCCTCAATAAAAATCAACTTTTAGCTTTTATTTTTATCAAATGTATCTACCAGAAAAATATTTATAAGATTTTTTAAAACAAGGTTTAATAATCAGCTCTGGGCTGCTTTTTAGCCATGATCTTGTATCTTTCCTGTCAATAATCTTTATGGTTTACTTTTTTCATAACTATTTTGAAAAAACAAAAATGAGATTAAATCCAGTTTCAAAATAATTCAAATATGTTAGAAAAATAATGAATATATAGCCTCCAGCTTTTGTATGTAGCTTGTAAGGAATGACATATGATCAGTATAAATAAGGAATTAATAAACAGATTTTACTTTTGTGTTCATGTTATGTTTACTTTCTAAGTATATAATGATACTGTCAGACTGTGACATACATTAACTGATTATTGATCAGTTCAGTTCTTTGTTCACAATACCCTTGACTTGTAGATGGTTCTAGGTACTGGATCCAAAGCATATTAAAATATTTTACTACAGTAATTGAGACAACTAATCTTTATGATGTTTATGTCATCTCATTTCAGTCTGTATTGATGAACACATAAGTTTGTTTTGGTGACTTAAGTAAAATCTTGTAATTATTTTTTAGATGTCCTGCCTAGATTTGTAGAAAGAAAATATTAATGGTTTGTAGATGTTTTTCTCTATGCTATTTATAAGTTCTTTTTATTATATTTTTACTTGTGAAAAATAATTAAGCTCTAAGACATTAATTTTTCTACATTTTAAGTAATATCTTCATTTGTACGACTATTTTAAAATATTTATTGGTGTGTCTGCTTTATTTTTCTCTCATTTAAAGACCAAGACATTTGGAGGAGGTGGAGGTGGTGCCAGAAGTAATCTCAATATGGGTGCTGTCAGTCATCGGAACAGGGAGGTATTACAGAAGGAAAAGGCTTCCAAATCAGAGGGCAAACATGAAGCTGTCTATAGAGAACTGGTAAGCATAACAGTCAGCCACAGGGCAAGTATGCTACACTCTGATTATCTTCAATTTGTTTTTGAATGTTTTTTCTTTGCATTTTTGCTGAGGTGCTGTATAAATTATATTTCTTGTTGTGAATGGAGAAGTATAATTATTTCATTTTTTTTCATCAAGAAAATTTATGAGGTCACCTTTTTTATATTATTTTCCTAAGAGTTCCATTTTTTTTTTTTGTTTTTAAATTTCAATGAAAGTTTCCTATGTTACAGATTGTTCCTTGACTGTTAGTTTGGAGATATTAAGTTGGAATGTTGGGACAGTTTTTCAGTAGCTACCTATGTAGATCTTGTCTGGTGGACCTGAGATCCATGGACCTGAAAGAATGGGACAGACTACAGTCTAATGCTGTAGATGATCTTACTTCAGTTACATTGTACTTTTATACATGAATATAACAAAAAAAAGCAATCCTCCAAAGAAGGCTGTTTGAGTCCTGGAAAACATGATCAGAAAAAACATGTAAATAAATGCCATTAAAGACATACTAAATATTGACTGAGTAGCCCTTCCTAGAACTTTTTCAGAACAGACCAATTTAAACACATTTGACTCTCATGTACTACAGACGATCCCATCCAGCTTTGAGGTACACTGAGGATAGCAATCAGCATATCCTTTCACCAGATTTGGGTCTATAGCTATGTTCTGACATCCAACAGGAATAAATGTGTCTTATGAATTAAAGGTAAAGATTTAACGCAGGAGGCATAAGATCACAGAACACACCTGAGGAAAAGGCCCCCTGCCTCTTCCCCTGGAGCCTCTCATATGGTTTCTGAGGCATTGTTTACCTTGCACATTCTTTGACCATGTTCCTACAGCTAAGAATGAAGTTTTGAGTTAGAAGACAGTAAGTAGTTAAAATGGATATCTAACTATGTGCAGATTTTACTGCAGTTTTCTCTTCATTCCTTTTAGGTTGATGAGAAAGCTCTGAAGCATATAACAGAAATGGGCTTCAGTAAGGAAGCATCAAGGCAAGCGCTTATGGATAATGCCAACAACTTAGAAGCAGCATTGAATGTACTTCTAAACAGCAATAAACAGAAGCCTGTTGTGGGTCCACCTTCTAGAGGTATAGTGCATATGCTGGCAAGATATGTGATGGGACAAGGCTGAGATTTATGATATGAGGGTTGTGAGTAACACTGTGCTTCTTAAGAGAATGAGCTGAGAGCCATCGGGCAGCTCCAGGCTGCTTCCCATGAGTGTCTCTTACCTCTATATAAACTGTGTCTGATAGTACCTTTTTAGCATAGTTATTACAAGTAAGAGAGACTGATGTACAAACTAACTTGTTCCAGTAGTTATGAGCTATGCCATTTTTGTAAAAACTTAGTAGTCTCTAAACTTCCCAGAATTAACCAAACAGGAGTTTTACCCTTTAGTTATCACTGATTAAATATGGTGTCATTTGAGAAACAGATTGAAAATTAGCCCTATATATATGTTTAAATAATGATACTTATGCATTTAAATAAGTAGATCAGTATTTTAAATGTTATATGAGTGTATGAGATACCTCTAAGTTATAGCAGTGTTTACAAAGTTTTATTATGCACAGCTATAATTACAATAAGCTTGTGTAACTCAGTAATATTTTTTGCAGAAAAATATACTTTAAAATGTTTTTAAATTAAAAAAAAGTGATGCACACTTATTTCATGTCTAAGACCCATGTTCATTTGACAGATCTCGGACAGATCCTGTGGAGGAGGAGTAGAGACTCCCCTTAGTAGCTTTATTTAAAACATTTTTATTGGACAAAAAATAGAATTCACTAAAGACAGTGAGAAGAAATGCATGTACAATCCTATTTACAAGATTGCTGATTGTATTTTAGTGTGGTTTCTTCTTTTGCTTTTCACACATTATATATGTATGCATGTGTGTGCTTTTAAACCTTAAGGCAGAGGGAAAGGCAGGGGCCGTGCACGATCTGAAGATGAAGAGGACCTAGGAAATGCAAGACCGTCAGCACCAAGCACATTATTTGATTTTTTGGAATCCAAAATGGGAACTTTGAATGTGGAAGGTAGGTGAACTTAAAATAGATTTTAAAATGTTTTGTTTTTAAAAGACTAACCTCATTTAGAGTTGTACAAAATGATTTCTATTCTGAATGGTTATTTAGAACTTTTATAGTAAATTTTATTTGACAGAAACATGGAAGAAAGTTTTAATTGTTATATTATGAAAACAAAATTCATATTACTCTGCTCCTAATTGCATGTTGAGTAATACTACCAAACTACTCCGCCCACAGTTCTAATAGGCAGCAGAGTTAGACGTGAAAGCACAGGGTGGTGCTGGAAAATTTGCTGCAACATAACCTTATAGCATGCCCATCATTTGTGAAATTCATCTGTTTTCTTTTTCTCCATATGTACATATTACAGGAAACTGTTACTGAGACTGGGCTTTCAAAATTTAATATTTCTTCACATGTGCTATAATGAGTAACATAAATACTGTAAAGAGAAATATGTATGTTAGATATGTATCTTTACAGATGTTTTCAAATATTGTTTTATAAAGATTAAAATTGGTTTTCTTTCATATTTTTAAATTCAACCAAATAAATTTAGAAACAAAATGCTTCTAAAATAAAATTTAATTATCTGTATTTCATGAAAACCAGGGTTTATCACTAGATTTTATATGAACTATATACATATATAATTTATAGACTTCATGCATTACATACAGAAAACATAGTACTGCTTGGAACGTCCCTGTTTGACATAGAGAGCAGCGAGCAGTGTTTGCCAATGTAAGACTGACACCTTAGTTTTCCATTGCTGTGTAACAAATGACCACACAGTCTGTAGCTAAGGTTGGGGCAGGCGGAGGCAGGGGGCTCTAACCCAGTGTCAAGTTCCTCTTAGTGTGTCAGTTGTTGGGAGCTGTGAAAGCATTTTTTGTAGGTGCAAGGCTGGGGTGGTTTTTTTCTTGCTTCTTATACCAGGGGCTGCTTGCAACTCCTACAAACAATATAACACGGTTTTGCTTTTACATGGTCATTATGGGAATGAATCTTAGCTACATCTTCACATTTGTCCTGACTAACTTCTTAGTGTTCCTAACCTATTAACTTATTCTTCACAATGCCTATTCAGACCTCTCTTGATGCCTCCTATCCCTCACTCCCATATTTGCATCTTATGGTAATTCCTAAATCATGAGTTTGGTTTTCAGTTTCTTTTTAGTTAGTTGAATATGTAGCTCATTTGTGATTTGGCATATGGAAATGAAATATTATTATAGTTTATAAGTATGCCAGATCATATCTGATTATCATATTAAGATGTGTTCTGGTAAGTCCCTTTATTTTTGTGTATTTTAAAGTTTATATTAAGTAAATACTAACATTCACTAAGTAAATGATTAAATCCTCTTTAATAAGCACTCTAAGCTCTTCAGCTCGTCTGTTTGGTCTCATAAGTGACAGGACGTTTTCAGGCATATTTATCATCTGTAATAATGTTTAGTCCTTTATTTGAAAACTTTATTGCTAAAATAAGGCCAACTAGTTGTTTGGAATGAGGTAGGCAGTGCTTTACCCAGGCCGGGATCGGACACTGCTGTCAATACTGCCTGAGCACACACTGAGTTTGTCAGCTTTAGCTTTTTCTCCCAGACTCTAATGATGTTGACACCATACAGAAGAGAGCCATGATTCCATACGTAAGTGTACACAGATACATAATAAATGAATACTGTACACAGAACTCATTATGATTGCAGAAGTTTTCTCTGGTCTCTTGGTCCTGTGTTTGTGGATACAGTGAAGACAGCAAGGTTGATGGGATAGCTAGATTTGTGGTTGCCCTCATGAATTTTTTTTAAACATATTGTTATCTTATTCTTTCTCCTGTTTTATTTCTGATAGAGACAGTGCTCTTAAATGAGCTGGGGTTATAGTAGAGAACAGTTGAGATAAGTACAGTAGCAGTTCCCTGGTAGAATTTTGTGGGTCACTTATGTATACAATCATATCATCTGCAAATAGAGATAGTTTCACTTCTTCTTTTCCAATTTGTATCCCCTTAATCTCCTTTCTTTTTCTTATTGCTTTAGCTAAAACTTCATGAACTATATTGAATAGATAAGGGGAGAGAGGACATACTTGTCTAGTTCCTGAATTTAGTGAGATTGCTTTGAGTTTCTCTCCATTTACTTTGATGTTGGCCGTCGGCTGCTTGTACATCGCCTTTACTATATTTAGGTATTTTCCCTGTATTCCTGATCTCTCCAGGACTTTTATCATGAAGGAGTGTTGGACTTTGTCAAAGGCTTTTTCAGCATCTAAGGAGATGATCATTTGTTTTTTTCCTTCAGTTCCTTCCTTTTTTATATGATGGATGACATTTACATTTTTTCATATGTTGAACTATCCCTGAATTTCTGGGATTGAAGCCTACTTGATCATGTTGGATGACTTTTTTTATATGTTGTTGTAATCTGTTTGCCAGGATTTTGTTGAGTATTTTTGTATCAGTGTGTTTATGAGGGAGATTGGTATGTAATTCTCTTTCTTAGTTGCATTTTTGAGTGGCTTGGGTATCAGGGTGATTATGGCCTCATAAAAAGAGTTTGGTAGCATTTCATCAGTTTCTACTATATGGAACAGTTTGTTGAGTATTGGTATTAGTTCTTCTTTGCATGTCTGGTAGAATTCTGCACTGAAACCATCTGGTCCTGGGCTTTTTTTATTTGGGAGACTTTAAAAACAGTTTCAGTTTTCTCTGCTGTTAAAAGTCTGTTTAAGTCTTTAATCTGTTCTTGATTTAATTTTGGTAATTGGTACTTGTCCAGAAAGCTGTCCATTTCTTTTAGGTTTTCCATTTTAGTAGAGTATAGATTTTCAAAGTATGACCTGATAATTCTCAGGATTTCCTAGGTGTCTGTTGTTATGTCTCCCTTTTCATTTCTGATTCTGTTAAATTGGTTACTATCTGTGTCTTTTGGTTAGTTTGGATAAGGGTTTGTCTATCTTGTTGACTTTCTCAAAGAACCAACTTTTGATTCATTGATTTTTTTTTTTTTTTGTATTGTTCTCTTTGTTTCTGTTGTACTGATTTCAGCCCTAAGTTTGATTATTTCCTGCCATCTACTCCTAGGGGAGTTTGCTTCTAATTTTTCTAAAGCGTTTAGCTGCATTGTTAGGTCTCTTGTATGAGATTTCTCTTGGTTTTTCATATAGGGATCTAGTGCTATACATTTTCCTCTTAATACTGCTTTTATTGTGTCCCATATGTTTGGGTATGTTGTATATTCATTTTCATTAAATTCTAGGAAATCTTTAATTTCTTTCTTAAATTCTTCCCTGACCCAGTGGTGGTTCATTTTAGAGATGTTCAGTTTCCATGAGTTTGTAGACTTTCTGAGATTTTTGTTGTTGAATTTTAACTTTAGTTTATGGTACTCTTATATGATACAAGGGGTTATTCCCATTTTTTTGTATCTATTGATATTTGCTTTATGACCATATATGTGATCAGTTTTAGAGAAGGTTCCATGAGGTGCTGAAAAAATATGTGCATTCCTTTGTGTTTGGGTGGAAGATTCTGTAAATATCTATTAAGTCCTTTACTGGCCTATTAATG
This sequence comes from Sigmodon hispidus, assembly GCA_004025045.1. Classification (NCBI taxonomy): domain Eukaryota; kingdom Metazoa; phylum Chordata; class Mammalia; order Rodentia; family Cricetidae; genus Sigmodon; species Sigmodon hispidus. The sequence continues at coordinate 134,367 of PVIH01003000.1, forward strand.
ATCTACTAACATCATAACACCCCTTAAGAATAAGTTTGTGTATGTGTGTTAAATTTAGTACAGCTTTGTAATACATTTACTTTCAAATCATATGCAATTCCTCTAGTGTGTTATCATTTCTTAAATTTTATGTTTAAATGTTCCATTGCAAGTAACTGATCGTTTCTTAGAAAATGTCTTCTAGCATTAGCTTTAAAAACCTTTTTTTCAGAGCATGAAGCTGAACTCAGGCTTTATGCATACTTGGCAAGTGCTTGAAAACTGAACTTCATCTGCAGTCAGTGATGGACTATGACCTGGAAGTGTCAGCCAATAAATGCTTCCCTCTTTAGGTTGTTTCTCAGAGTGTTTTATCACACAATAGAACATCTAGTTTCTTGTGATTTGTGTGGCCTGCATATTTTAGAAATATTAATTAGTTTATATGCATTACTTATGTAAGTACTTCCTTAAGCTAGTAATTTAGCTAGCACTAAGCTACACACATCTTCAGAATTTACTAGCATCAAGCATCTAAAGGACTTAGATTTTAAGAGTCTATAAAATACCTTGAAAAAAGATTGTATAGGTTCGTGAATTCCCTGCAGACTACTTTTAGCTGTGCTCTTAATTAAAAATTGATCAAATATACGTTCTTCTGAAGTTTTGAAATTTTCTGCATCGATGTTGCATATCAGATAATTGAGTATCAGTTACTGAGAAAGATCACCCTTGAATACCTGCACACACAGGGGTGGCAGCACCTACACTGAGTGGGCCTTCCATAGCAATTATAAATCAAGAAAATGTCTCAAGAAGTTTACTTAATTTTAGTTTGTGTTGTAATATATAATTTTCTTTGATACTTTATTAAATATGGATTTATTTTCTCAGAATGCTAAAAACACAGACTTTTCTTTCACTTTTACCCTTCTAAGATTTTCTCTGCAAAAAAAAAATGATAATGCTATTTACTGAGAACTGCTGTGTTCTTGGAACTGTGCTAAAGGCTTGCCAACACTAAATGATGTTATGATTTTCATGTGACAGATAAGTATGCTTGAAGAAAGAAAATGTCTCACTTAAAAGAACTAAAGACCTGGGATTTTGGATATTTTTCTCCGCAATGCATAACGTTCTTTTACTTGGCATTTCTCAGCAGCTATGTATTTTAGAAAGAAACAAGAATTGAGTTCAACTTTAACACTTCATATGTTTGTAAGATCAAAGAGTAAGGTCAAGCAGCAGTTGAATTTAGAGACCCAGTCAAAGTGGGAAAGCTAGCAAAGGCAGTTGAGCACCTCCTGTGAGCAGGAGCACTGGATAGTGCTAAGAGAAGGGTAGTGTGCTTTAGATGGTCCACAGCTGGCTCTTGGAGAAGTCCCAGAGCAGGCAGAGGGGCCTGACGTTTTGATTTTTCTGGTAATGGAATATAAATACTCCCACCATGTCTGATTTCAGGCTATCAACAATTTAAAAACTAGCTCATATATTTTTGTGAAAATTTAATAATCAGCTTTTGTTAGATGTTCAAGCTGAGTCCTGCATACCACTGATTACACTCTCACAAAAGTGGTGAAATGGTGGATTTAGAACACAAAATAGGGAATACCATAGATGAAATGCTGTATAGACAATAGAATGAATAGTTTGGAAGAACAGTCAATGTTTTTAACCTCTGAGCCATCTCTTCAGCCTAGAATGAGTATTTTGAAGAGAGTCATCCAGAACAGCATATTCAGTCTAGCATGGACATTTTACAGTATGTGGTGTTATTTTTCTCCTTTCTTTGACCAAGTGCCTGACAAGAACCAGCTTGTGGGAGGAGAGTCACTTGTCTCAGTCTGCTGGTGTACATTGTGACAGGGAAGGTGGGTCAGCAGAGCAGTAATGTTGGGCAGTTTGCTCATATCTGGGCTGCCCAGAAAGGGGAGAGCCTGGGGAATGCAGGTGCTCACTGACCTTTCCCTGTAATGCAGACCACACCCTTTAGGATGGAGCTGCCCACAGGCATGGTGGATCTCCCCTTCAGTTAATTCTCTAGAGGTACCCTCAGAGGCCTATCTAAAGGTCCCTCACAAATCCTATATGTTTTTCCTAATTCAGCAATTGAGCAATCAAAGTTAACCATCAAATATGGGTTTAAGTTGGTGGATTATTTCTTCCTGTGGACTTTGAAATATTTTTGTGATTTATTTTGTTATTTTTATTTTATGTATGTGTGTTTGCATGAATGCTGTGTGTGAACCTGCAAAGTCCAAAGGAGGGCATGTTACTCTGTAGGACCATAGTTACATGTGACTGCGCCTGAGTCTTCTGGAAGAACAGCAGGCACTCTTAACTGCTGATCCCTCTCTCAGCCTCCCCCCCCACTTTTTTACAATATTTTTAAAAAGATTTTATTATTTTAAAAGTATTTATAAAATATACATGATGATTTATTTAATAACTTTGTATTTGCATCTTTGGTAGGAATGGTAATTTCTGACCTTATGCTTTACAGTCTAAGTCAATCACAGAACATATATTTATAGAAGAGATACTTTTAATACAGGAAACAAAGTATATGAAGTTTAAACTAGTATATTTTAAGAGTAGGATCTTGAGATCCTCCTAACAGGTACTCAGTACTTTAAAGATTTGCACAAAGTATCCTAATTTGTACAACTGAAAAGGGCAAGTTGAAATTTTTGAGGTATAAAAGAGTATAGAGCGTGTGTGTGTGTGTGTGTGTGTGTGTGTGTGTGTGTGTGTGTGTGTGTGTAGTGTATAGTGTATAGAAGCCTTATTACAGAGTAATGTTCTTCTGCTGTTATTGATGCTTATAGAATTCTCACTTAACCTCATCTTCTGTAGTATCTTCAATGATTTGTATTTGCCGTGCTAAACTGTTGAAGCTATTCTACCTGGTTCAGTTTATACATTAGCAACCTGCTGGACAGGTCCTGGATTATTAAGGACAGTGTTAGCAGACATATGTGGGCACATTCTTTTTGAATTTTATTTTGTCAGTCTACTTTGACGTTCTGGTTCCAAAGGTAGCTTTATATTTTATTGCCATTTCTTGGCTTTAAGTTGCAAGAATTTAGTTTTTGTCTTTATGTAATATAGTTTGGAATTTCCAAGAATATGTATTATAGGGCGAATATTGAATCTGAAATAATTGTGTTCTTGACCCTGGGAAATAAACTTAGCTCAAAAGAACATATGATGTGATTCACTTTAGAAGGTACTGGAGAGTGGTTTGGTTTATAAATTCCAAGTATTAACTGTGTGCCAGACACTGTTAGAAGACAGGGGTAGCAAATAAAAGAAAAGTCAGATCTCACAGTTTGCCAAGGCAGTGAGTGAGCAAAGCAGTTCTGCTCTGCCATGGCTGCTGTGTGCATATGGAAGAGTCTGGCTTAGTCTCAGGGCTTGGTAGGATGCTGCTTCCAGAATGAAGAGAAGCCAGAAGGAAGAGGCTTGGAGTGTGTGTAAACACTGTGCAGGTATGGATGTGTGAGTGAACATCCTGAACTGAAACTGCCTACCACCAGGCTCCGCTCTTTTCCTCAGAATACAAAGTGTTGTGTTAGAGTGGCTGCTGGTAACTGATGGAGAGACAGCAAACTGGGACTAGCCTAATGGGTTAGTTCTTATTATTTCAGTATTAGTGTAGGACTGTGATAAAGAGAGAAGAATCAACTTTAGAACCCAGAAGATGTGTTCTCATGTAACATAGATTTATCCCAATAGCATTTAAAAAAAAAACTCTGCAAAAAAACAAAACCAAAACTTTTTACAATAATTTAGAGAAAATTCTAAAAATAACTCAAGGTTAATGATTTAGAGTTAGTAGCTGACTGCAAGGGAGGAGCCTGGTCACCTGGTCTCATACAGCTGTATGATGATGTCCTTGTCCTTGATCAGCTTTTTCAGCTTCCTTATCTATAAAATGGAGTGTTCCCTGGACTGAACTATTTATTTATTTATATGTGCAAGCAGCACCAGCATGGTGTACATTTTGAGCCAGGCCCTGACTCTGGTGGAATTGCTGTCTATTATTATTGTTTTTCAGAATGTTCATGATTTATTAATTCATAGTAACAATGATTTGCTTTATATCTTGCTAATAATGCAATTTTACTTCTTAAGGAAGTCTGATACATTAAAATTTTAATAAATATGTTCACCTTAAACTTAGTGCTTAGTTTAATGTGTATCATACCTTTGATACAATTTAATGAACCTAGGAAAATAATGTATATGTTTGAATAATTAATGAAGGCCTTAAAAGAAATGCTAATTTATATGCAGTCCCTTTTTTGGATCTGGTGTCTTAATGTAAATGAGTACCAGTTTGTGGATATTGGAACACATTGCTTTTCCATTTGAAAGCCATAAAGGTGATGATATTTTTTTAGTTGGACATTATGAAGTGGCTCCTTGGAGTTTTCTAGCCTGCTTATGCTGCATGTCTTAGCCTTTAGAGCTCAACTAAAACACAGAACACAACTTCTGTTAGTCTTATCATAATAATCTATTTCCTTTGAGATCTTTATTATTTCAAGTTCCATTATTTTTTGCATTGCTATATGTTGTTCACCTCTTCCCATTCTAAATGACTGTCACAGGATAGAGAGTTGTGGTTCTTTTCTACTGCTTCATGTATAGTGACTAGGACATTGCTGATACCATCTGTAGTCATGTCCACTAACTATCATGATTATCTGAAAGTATTAAAGATGTAAGTACCATTATGCTAGTTTTTACATCAGCCATCTACTCAGGGATAGGACTGGATTAATTCCAATAATAGCTGTGATTCCAAATGCCCTTAAGTATTTTCAAGTTGCCTCTTCCCAATTCTGTGATAAGGGTTACTTCTTAGATAAAGAAACTGATGTGCTTGTGCGTTTGTCAGAGATGTAACAAGGAAGCAGGAGATGCACAGAAGAAAAGGCTTTAGGAACTTTGTGTTTATTATTCTGATCTTTCCTCTGCTCGCCTGTCTGACTCTGCTGTAGTGAGCCTTAATGTTCTCCTCCCCTTCAGAACAGAAGATGGGATTTTTTTCTTTACCTTTAGTTTAGCAGAGGTGAAAGCATTAAACAAGTAATTTAAACTTGGGCCTTTGTTTCATTTCTAGTGTTTTCAGTAATTCTTTGAGCAAATATTTACAGAGTACCTCCAGCCTATGGCTGTGAAACACTAGGGAAAACAGTTCTGAGTAAGATCCAGACAGACTTCACCCTCAGCTTAGTTAAGGTGTAAAAATATTTTCTATAACCTTCCCCTTTTTTTAAAAAAAAGTATGTTTATATGTGTATTTATATGTGTATCTATGTATATATACACACAGACACGCACACACACACACATATATATATATACTGTATATTCCACTAAATTGATACGTTAAAGATACCAAGTATATTCCTAAATATATAAAAACAATCTACTCCTTCCATATATGTGTATATATATGAATAATGTATATATGTATTTATGTAAGAACAACTACAAAAAGAGGCCATGTTTTAAAAGCTCAAGAGTTTACTCTTTCTTGTACATAAAAGTATCTTGACATATTTATTGTTGTGGCAGTTGTAGACTTAGTGTTTGGTGCTGTTTATTATGTCACAGTTTGGATTCCTGATTCTCTGTAAGAGTGCCAGACAGCACCTGGGTTCTGACTGCACAACTGAAGCCACGCCTCCCATTGCTGCTGTTCTTCTGCTGCTACTGCTTCTTATTTTTAAACAAGATATTCCTTATTTAAAACTCCCTTTCTCTACATAGAATGATTGAGTATTCACATCTTATTTATTCAATAACTAGCTTAGTTTTAGTTTTACTTGCTTATTTTGTTACTTAACTCCCTACAATAAAATTGATTCAATTTAAAGACATTTGAAGATATTAAAACATTTAAGAACCTTCTTTTCTTATTTGTTATTCTGCTTTTGAGTAAAGTAGAATGAGTATGTGTGTGTGTTCACACACCTGTATGTATATGTATATGCATATACACACCATAGTCTTTTAAAAGGGCATTTTTATTTTCTCAGTGGGTTTAATTCTCATGAAATATTCCTTTTTTTTTTTTAAGGTAAGCTCTTTTTCTAGAATTTCCTTTATGTCACCATAATAATGAGAACTCAGTGTACGTTCTTTATTAGTAAAACTACTTATTTTTATATTACCACTTATATCCAGTAATTAGAAATAATATTTTGAAAGTTGAATGTAATGATATTTTTTTCTCTACTGATGTGCAGTTTGCTAAGTTTGCTTGTTTTTTAACAATGGTAAGTTACATTGGATTTTTTTGTTCATATTTTCAGAATTTTATGTTTAATATAAGAACACTGGAGTATGGGCATGATGGAGTAAACAAATTAAATTGTTAACTGCTTCCAAGAACAGTGGTGAAAAAGTACAGAAGGTTTTCTAAAAGCCGAATCTATAACTAAAAGAGAGATTTGGGTATTTTTTTATTAATGCAGTTTTTCATAAACTAAAGACATATTTCTTAACCCCAATTGTAAACTAAGAAGTTTTGCTTTACTTGGCTTTTCTTTCAGAATGGAGATCTAATCATCTTATGGCCATCAAGTCTAGTTGGGCCTTTTTACTATGTGTTTATCTATTCTTTGTAACCCAGGGCACTAAGTTACTCTCAGGAAAGCCAGATTTTTTTCTAATATGTTTTGACCATCATAGATATCAGTGACTTTGACTAAAATAGTTGAAGAACAAAAGTCCTAAATGTAGCAAGCAAACGCTTATTCCCCAAATACATCCTCACATGTAGCTGATGAGAAATAAGGCAACTTCATATTTGATTTATTTTGGCACAAAGTTTTCCTCCTATTACACTATGTGACCTTTACCCTGTTTTGTTAATTACACATCCACATGTTTCTGCATTATAATAATGTGTGAAGACCGCTTGTATGGCACAACCCGGATAGTCAGCCAAGGCCACTGCTGCCTTTTGTTGGGCATGCTCATCATGCATGACACCAGGATTCTGTCTTTCCAAATCTTTATTCCTAGAAAACCATAATGTTAGCATAAAGTCTCCCAAACAGTTTAAGGGCTAGAGAGATGACTCAGCAGTTGAGTGCTTGCTGCCTTTCCAAAGGACCTGAGCTAAGTTCCCAGAACTCATATCAGGTGACTCACAACTGCTTGTAATTCCAGTTCCAGGGGAGATCTGGTTTGTGCAGGCACCCCCACCCCTCCCCACATGACATATACAGTATACATCAGTATACATCCTGTATACATCAGTAAAGATCTTTAAGAAGAAAGATTTTTTTAAATTGAGTACAATTGTTAAAATGAGACATTTTGAGTATGTTTATACAATAGGCATTCTTGGAGAAAATTTCTTTTAAATATAGTTGGCAAGCATTTGAAGCCTTAGGTATTTTTTTTGTCATAATTAATAGATGGTTGGCTTGTATATAGAAACTTACCTAGAAAACAATTTATTTTACTTGAAGTGTCAAGTCCGTTGGATTTGCTTTCAAGAGTTTTTATTTGCTTTTCTGCTTTACCATTTTGAATCTTGGTTTAATAGGCTGTACGTTAGAATTTTTAAACATCTCCTTTATTCTTGTTGGCCTAAGCAATTTATTTGACAATTCTTTTTCTTATGTGAGTATTGGAAACATATAGAGACATGTTAAATTGGCGTTTAATATCCGGAAAGCAATGAGGGTAGCTCTCTTGCAATGCTGACAATAGGTCAACCAAATGTCATCAGTGTCTATCTTTGGAAATGTGGTGACCCTAGGAAATATACAAGGTCTTGACCCTTGACAGTGATTTATGCCAAAACAAACAGACAGAAAAAACCAAACACATTCATCAACGATAATCACTATATTTGGTTATATTTGTAGTCATTTTTGTGAAACAACAGAAGAAATTGTATAATGTGCAGCTGCTAAATTGCTTTTATCTTGAGTCACATCATCACTTTAGTTTTCTAATGTGCTAGTCAGGAAGACTTCATGATAGATAAATAGAACTCAGAAGAAGTCAAAAATCAACGTGTAAGAAAATTTGAATACGAGATGCTAATATAATAACCTTCTATCAATATACATTAGGAATTTTTAGATAAGTGACTATCAGTGTTATCTTCATCCTAATATGTATGATGTACTTTTGCCTTTTAGAACCAAAGTCCCAGCCACAGCACCTTCATCAAGGACATCACAGAGTGTCAAATACAGAACAAAATGGAATAAAAGATAGCAGTCAATCAAGACATCTTTCTCGAAACGATACCAGACAGCCAAGGAATGAGAAACCTCCCCGTTTTCAAAGAGACGCCCCCAACTCGAAGCCAGTCTTAGAAAGCAACATATTATCTAGAAATAGAGGCTCTGAAAGACTGGGTGGTTCTTCTGGTTCTGAAGTGTGGGCAGAAGAGAGGATCAAGTGTGATAGGCCATATTCTAGATACGACAGAACTAAAGACACCTTGTATCCTTTAAGTTCTCAGCATAACGATGGCACTTTTAAAAAAAGAGATAATTCTATGCAAAACAGATCAGGAAGAGGTCCATTATTTGCAGAGGCTAAAGACAACCCACTTCCTCAAGAATTCATAGATTATAATAATCAAAAACGTGGGAAAAGAGAAAACCAAACAGGTAATCCTGACCATTTTTATGACAGGAAATCACGGACAATGAATAATGAAGCTTTTAGTGGTCTAAAGATTGAAAAACATTTTAGTGTAAATACTGATTATCAGAATCCTGTTCGAAGTAATAGTTTTGTTGGTGTTCCAAATGGAGAGACAGAAATGCCACCGAAAGGAAGACGAGTAGGACCAATTAAGCCGGCAGGACCTGTCACAGCTGTCCCCTATGATGATAAAGTATTTTATAACAGTGGGCCCAAAAGAAGATCTGGGCCAATTAAGCCTGAGAAGGTGATAGACTCATCTATTCCTGTGGAGTATGCAAAAATGTGGAAACCTGGAGATGAATGTTTTGCACTTTATTGGGAAGACAACAAGGTATGAGTGTTTCAAACACACTGCTTCATAGTATAATGTTCTGGTGCACTCTGTAGAAACCATCTGTATGTTTTATTCTGCAGCAATTCCTGTTTGGGGCCATTAAAAACATTTATAGATGTGTAATTTATAAAAGAAAAATATTTAACATTTCTATGAATGCTTAGAACTTGCTTACATATGAGAACCATATTAAAAATGATTAAATTTAGTTCAGCTGTATTTCACTTATCATTTGTTAAATTCTAGATGTTTATTTTCTTGCAAATTTTACTGATTCTCAAGGGTTGAGAATCATTTCAGTGGTACAAAGTTATGTGAATTTTCATTTAAAGTGAATAAATATATTCAGCTTGTAAGGAAAAAATACATATAAGCTGGTTTTTCACTTTGTAAAAATAAATGAATAGTTATTAGTTGGCTAAAAGGGAAAGAAAGCAGTGTGGGGGGGAGAATATGGGGGGAAAGGCATAAAGAAGTAGAGTGCTTAGAATCTGGTGAGAGCTGAGGGACCAGGTGAGCACAGAAAGGGAGAACCTCAAATGTTATTTTTTAAATTTTATTAATTTATTGATAATTTTGTACAGTGTTTTGGTTATATTCACTACCTTTCCCAACTCATTTCAGATCTACTCCTCATTCTCTACCCACCTGACTTTGTGCCCTGTTTTAAATTTTATTCCTTAAAATATTATTCTCATCAAGTTCAATTTGTGCTGTCCATATAGCTTAGATGTGTGGTCTTCAACCGTAGCATGGTCAACTTGCCAGGGGTAACATTTTTAGAGAAAACTGACTTTCCCTATCAGCTGCCAGCAGTTTCTTGGGTAGGGGTAGGGCTCTGTGCACTCCTCTCCTTTACATTTGTGATGGAGTCTGACTCCAGCTTGTACAGGTCTTGTGCATGCTGTCACAAGCCCTGTGAGTTCATATGTGAAACTTCCTTGCTATGCCCATAAAACACTTTTTTCTTGTAGTCACCCATTGCCTCTGGCTCTAACACTATTTCTGCCATGGTCCTTGAGTCAAGGAGGAGTGGATATGATATAGATGCCCCATTTAGAACAATCTCTTGTTCTCTGCTCCTTGACTGTTGTGGGTCTCTTTGTTAATCACCATCTACTGCAAATAGAAGCTTTTCTGATGTGAGTTGATAGATGGGTAACACAATCAGTTTCCGAGGAGACAGTCTACTACTATGTTCATTTTGCTGAATAAATGGTAGGTTCTACCATAGGGATTAAGATCTCTCCAGCCACAGGTTGTTGGTCCTGATAATGGCACCAGGTATGGGGTTTCAACATGTAAAGTGGGCCTTAAAATTAGAAAGAGGTTGGTTATGCTTATTATGTTCGTGACACTGTTGTACCATCGGATGTGTCTTGCCAAGGCAGGCCTGATTCATACATGGGTAAGATTGATGCTTCTTTCCCTAGTAATGTGTTAAGTACCATTCAGAACTATGAAAGCTAGCTAGTAGAAATGAAGCTTTCAGGTTAGTACTAGCTTCATATCTTTATGTATTGTGACTTTAGTATGTACTGCCTTCAGCATTAGGGTCTAATTCAGTTCTAGAGGGTAGTAACCTGTATTGTTTGGAGTCTATGGGAACTTGCTGGTTAACAATTCCAAAAGAGGTAACCCATTCTTGGTATAGGGCTTTTTTGTTTGTTAGTTTGTAAATGCCTTATGAAAACATTGTTTTATAGGCTAGCTTAAACATGTGTGTGTGTGTGTGTGTGTGTGTGTGTGTGTGTGTGTGTGTTAGAAGCTTCTATAGTACAGTAGTAGGGTTACATATGACTTTTTCTAAAGGTATTTATTATTATTTATCCCTTGTTCTCTTCTTGACCCTGCCCTCTCATTCCCACCCAATTTAGCTCTTGTTTTCTGTTTTTTATTTTTATTTTTTTAATCTTTTCTTCCAACTTCCTCCCTCTCCTTGGGACATTTCAAATGAAGCATGCATACCTGATGATGTAAATAAAGATAATATTCACAAATGATAGAAAACATGACACTTGTCTTTTTCAGTCTACCTCCATTTACCTGTATATTTCATATTTTTGTTTATCTGAACAGCTGAGTAAGATTTCATTGTGTAAATATAGCACACTTTCATTATCCATTCATTAGTTGATAAACATCTAAGGTATTTTCCCTTCCTAGAATAGAGAGCATCAATGAAAATGGATGAGTAGATATTTCTTTAGTAGGGTATAGAGTTTCTAGTGTAATCCCAAAGTGATATGGCTGTATCATATGGAAGATGTATTTTCAGTTTTTTAGGACCAGCTACTGATTTCCACAGTGGCTTTATTAGTTTGTTTCTTGGCCATTTTTATTTTATATCATGCCCGACTTTCAAATATAATTTTAATCTTTAGAAGACTTGGAGTGAGATTGTGCCCAATTTATTTTTTTCCTTGCTGGGATTTGGTGTGTTCTGAGCTTGCACAGGTTTTGTGCAAGTTGTCATAACTGCTGTGAGTTCACACACTGCTCTACTGGGTCCAGAAGGGAATGTTTTCTTCCACTGTCATAGGCTTTTTTACTCCCTGCAGCTTGGGAAGCCAATTGTAGTATCTGTGCTCCCTTTAGGGCTAAGCATTCTGCAGTCTCTTACTCTCTGAACCTTGGCCATTTGTGGGTCACTGTGTCAGTCACCATCTACTACAGATTGATCTATAACAACTTAAGAATTGTTTTAATACCATGTCCATTTAGCAGCACAATTTTGTTTTTGGTAGAATGACCTTAGTATTATTTTCGTAGTATTAGTTCTACCAATCCATGAGCATGGGAGTTCTTTCCATCTTTTGGATCTCCTTTAACTCTTGTTTTCAATATCTTAGGTTTTCATTGTATAAGTCTTTCACTTCTTTAGTTAGATTTACTATATAAGTTCTATTTGAGAAAAATTTAGTCATTTTATTTTATGTGTATTAGTGTTTTGCCTGTGTGTGTGTGTGTGTGTGTGTGTGTGTGTGTGTGTGTGTGTGTGTGTGTGTGTGTGTGTGATGTGTGCCTGGTGCTCTTGGAGGTCAGAAGAAGGGATCATATCCCCTAAATTGGAGTTACAGATGTTTGTGAGGTACTATATGGGTGCTGGGAACTAAACCCAGGTTTGCAAGAAGAACAGCAAGTGCTCTTAGCTTCTGAGCCATCTTCCAAACTGAAGATATTTTATTTCATATTCTGAGGCCATTGTGAATGGTATTGGTTTCTAGATTTCTTTTTCTGTATATTTGTCATCGGAAAACTACTGATTTTTGTATACCTGTTTTATATTCTGCTACTTTGCTGAGCATAGTTATCAGCCTCAAGTCATGACAGCAGCACTCATCAGCTGTCTATTGGCAAGTATAAAACCACCTCCTTCAGGAGCAAAAATACCTCCTCGTTACTTGTGTCACTGCCAAAGGTGTAAAAGCTTTGGATATGAATGATTAGCCATAGATAAATGGAGCAACAGAGAACAGATCTACTTGTGTTCCAGTAGTTGAAATTGTCAGATGAGTTTCTTCAGCAAGTATTGAGTATTAAACAAACAATAACTCAGTAGTTGATAAAACATGAGATTGGGAATGTGTAAGTTAAACACGAGATTGGGAATGTGTAAGTTAGTTCTGACAGTGTGCACTAATATCCAAATGCCTCCCAGAACTTGATACACTTTTTAATAAAATTTCACTCTTAATCATAATTGTCTATAAAATATCAGTGTGCTGGTAGAATCAAATACATTTGTTTTCAAAATTTGTCATTTTGATAGCCTATACTTAATAGGTACTTTATCAAAGGAAAGACTGTATTAAGAACATAGAAAAAAACCCAATGTACTGAATTCATTTGTTGCCTGTATTGAATTTGTTTATAATTATGGTTCAAACTGTCTTGATATTCAAAACACTTTGAGTTATTACAGTGTTCTTAGAACAACTAGAGGATCCTCTAAGGTGACCACTTTTACACTGGCATGTATACCTTCAGTTGGGATGGGCATCTTAGGATTCTAGGTTGTACTTTTAAGTAATAGAAAACACTTCACTGTGTGATGAGATGGAACTAGTAACCTCCAAAAGCCACCTGATTTAAGAGGCATACATCAAACATTTTGTCAAGAATAGACCACTTCCAGATTTTTTAGTTAGAAACACAGTTTAAGGAAAGAAATGAGCTATAACTACCACTTGGAAACTATGCCTTAATTTTATTATAATTATATTTTAGGGATGATCAATTAATATATTATAATATTTATATGGTTCCACACAGTATCTTGTTTTACTTTCATAGAAGAACATAGAATTTGAGGTAGTTTTTAATCTCTCTTTACACTATAAAACTAACTCAGTTGTTTTTTCCCTCTGAACTTGAATATTGTAAGAATAGCCCTGGATTATTTTCCTTGCCTGCTTTTTTACATCTCTCAACCTTGTCAATGATAATGCCAACAATTATCTAGCCTTAGAGCACACAAATGTTCGACTCAAAATCTCTTCCCTACACATGAAATACCAGCTGTTCATAGACCCTTCATTATCTAGACTTTGCTACTTACTGATCCTCGTTTGTTATTTGTTGAGTAGTCATGTTACATCATAATTAGTTTAAACCATTTATTAGTTCCCCACCATCATCTTTATGGCCTCATAACTTCCTCAGGAGTATCCTTTTGTTAGCTTCATCTTTAAATGAATTCCATCCTTGCAGAAAACTCTCATTTTTTTTGTTATGTTTCATGCCATTACAACTGTGTTTCACTACTTCCCATATTATACATAAGGTTTTGTTTGCCTTTAACTTAAATAACTTTTATTTATTTTTCAGGTACTTTTAAAAAAAGAAATTAAATATATTAAATATTTGGTCCTGGGTTTCTTGAGTAAGGCTTTTTAAAACTCACCTCAGTGTGAATGCTGTATTTTGGAAAGGTGAAGATAAAAACCAGACAAACGAGTACTGCACTCTTTCAGTCACTGTACAGAAACACAAGAGCTAAAGATTAAACTGTAGGTTCCTAAGAAGACATTGCCTTATTTTTCTTCGTAGGCTATAGTATAATGGTTGAACATACTGTGAGCTGACATAATTTCAGAACCTTAATATTGAAACATGTACTCAAAACAACTTGGAACACAATAGTGAGGTTAAGAACAAGAGAAGAAGGCAGAGGGCAGTGTTTGCCAGCACCCTAAGATCAGGGCAGCCCAGTGTGTTGCTCTAAACTAAGTAGCACCCAGACAGGAAAAGGAAACATCAGGGATTGACTTATAAAATATGCACAGTTACTACTAAAATATATTCAAGAGTCAGCTCATTCCTGGTACATACTTGGAGGTTCCTAACATTTAAAAATGCATGGAATATAAATTTTGTTGATCATATTAAGATACATTGGCAGAGTAGACATTGCCTCCTTAGACAACACTGATGTCTTAATTTCAAACTTGTTTTTGCCTCCTCAGTTTTACAGAGCAGAAGTTGAAGCCCTCCACTCTTCTGGTATGACAGCCGTTGTTAAATTCACTGATTACGGAAACTATGAAGAGGTGCTACTAAGCAATATCAAGCCCATTCAAACAGAGGCATGGGTATGTGATCCAAATTCTGTACAAAGGCTACTTTGAAGAAAATAAATAGCTATAAAATATTAGGCATAGTCATAGAAAAATTGCAAGTGAAAAATACTGAGTTTGTTTGAAAGTGTCTATTCCAACTAAAAGATTTCAACTTTATCTGAACTAAAAATTAATGCATTATAATTACATCAGTGTATAATGTGTTGTTATATCATGCTTTGGAAGTAGGTACCCTTGTTTACATGTTTGCCAAATATTGTATGTGGAAAATTGGGTTTTATGCATATTTCCTTTTTCAAATTGTTACTTTAAGTCAGCTAAGCTATGCCCCAATTTTGTCATGTTTCAATGTCCGTGGGATATATAATTTTGTTTATTATTTTAGGTACTTATCCAGTTGAGAAAAGCACTTTAGATTAAACCTGGTTTTGTACATTGTTTACTACATGCATATTTTTACACATGTAGATGGGCCGAGTAACTAAATGTCTCAGCTTATTAATTACTTGGTTAATTTTATTGCTAGTTTGTCAAAGCTGCATACTTACTTTGATCATGTAAGTTAGAATTTCTCTGGTTTCATAGAGCCCATGTTTTATAGGACTTCCCTGACTTTATATAGGCTGATTATCATCTTCATGTAAGTACAAATAGCCATAGAGAAGGGATGTTCTACAATTTTTATTTTCAGTAACCCATTGTGATTTCCCTAAAGTGTCAGAACATAACATATATAATAAGTGTCAGAAAATCATATCATCTGGCAAGGAGCCCTCATTCTGAAGCCCTACATTGTCTTTTCATGAACTGCTTTTAGATTAGGTGTTTTAAAAATTTTTCTGTGTTTCTAGAATTGAATTATGGCTTGGTATTTTTACATGCTCCCAATTGTTTTTAGTCATTTTTAATGTGTAAATTATGCTTACTTTATCCAGAAGCTTACATGATATAAGCTAGGGTCTCACATAGCCCAGGCTGTACTCAATCATATAGCCAAGTATGGAGTTAAACCAATTTCTGCCTCTACCTTTCAAGTGCTGGGGTTACAGGTGTGCACTCTTATGCCACCTTCAAAGTAGAATTTTTATGTAATTTAGTTTTTATATTTTTAGAAATCTTAAAGATTAATCTTATTCTTTTCTTCTAAAAGAAGTATTTAGTTTTCATCCTGTCTACTTGCTCTTCTAGGGCAGTCATATGTGATGACTCCCCAATTTAGAGGCATTTGGTTCTGAAGTACTACAGGCAATACTTTTACTTTTCTGCCTTAATATTCCTCATGACCCTGACCTTATTTTTTATTTGTGTAAGCATAGCTGGATGATGGTTTTTATTAGATGTTTTAGCTGGTTCAGTGATTATTTTCTGAGCCACAATACAGAGTTGAATACTCATTTATGATTTATTTTCTGTTATTTTAAGCTTGAATAAGATGCCAAAACTATTTTTGCAGAAGCAGGGTAAAATCACTACATCTTATGGATATTTTGCCATTCTTTACTCCTGTGTGAAGATTTTTGAATAAATTAATATAACTGGATCATGGGCATCATTGCTGGTAGGAAGATCAGCCATTCTTCTGACTGAAGAATAGTTACTTGAGAGAAACATCTCTTTGAAATATAGATGCCACCAGCTTAACAATTCTTTTCTTATGTGCATTTAAACAATATCTATGTGTGCGTAGACACATACATAAAAAGCCACTGCAGCAATACAATCTATGCAGATGTCAGTACTGTAATGTAGAGTCAAGGTAGAATTCTCTTAGCTTCTGAGAGTATTCATGTTACAGTCTATGAGTACCTTTCTGTATGTTGGAACGTTATCAAGCTTAAGTTAATCAAAGCACTACAAAATTATAAACAAAACATCCACTGTACAAATAGGAAGGTGACCCTAGATGACTGACTTACTCTACTGAATTAAAGGGCTGCAAGGTACAGACAATTTATTAAGGGGCCTTAGCACAATTATTCATTTACACTGTGGATTATTGAACTTTCAGTTTTTAAATTCTTGCACTACATGTGTTTGTATTTTTATGTGAAATGGTACATTTATCTGATTAAGGTTCATGTTTGTTATTGGCAAAACATGTTGGAAATCTCTAAGTTTTCCAAAAATACTTATGATTATTTAGTGCAAATGTTTTTCAAGTAAAGTGCAGAACAACCAGAAACAGCTTGCATATAAACCAAAAAGCCTTTATAAATAGTTGCTTGTATGGCTTTTCAAAGATGTAAAGATAAGTCATCAAGTAAAAAGCATGAAATATGAAGAGACATAAAGACTAAGTTAATAGTTGGTTGTATGGAAAATTAAAATAAAAGTTAATGCTTTAAATCTAAGTGTTAATGTTTTTCTCATGAAGTTTATGGGTTATTTGTTCTACATATGTTGATAATATGAGTATCTATTTTTCTTTCCAATCTGAATATGCCCACCTTTTTATTTCTAGTACATATTTGGGGATTATTTAGATACTCAAAATATATGTTCTGATTTTTACTGAATACATTTTCCTTTGACAGTGATTTATTAAACATCTTGTGTTAATTTTGAACTTTTGTTTTTATTACAACTATATTTTTTTACTGGACTTTTTTACTACTGGAAGGAATTGTCTTATGTTATTGTGTTGATTTTTTTTATTAAAAATAGATATTTTTAAAAAAGTGAAGTATATTCTGATGGTGATTTTCCCTGCTCTAACTTCCAGACATTACCCACTCCTTCTCACCTAGATTCACATCTTTTCTTCTCTCTTTCCTTAGAAAACAAACAGGCATCTAAAACATAACAATAAAATAAAATAAATGATTCATAACATCCAACTTTTAATGAACTTCATAATAATTATCATGTGTAATGTAACATTTACAGTTCATTTTGAACTATGTAAGTGCTCTAATTTTTCCCTTTGATACTCTCTTTTCTTTGGGACTCTATAATGTCCCCAAAACAAAAGAAAAACAAAATAAGTGGTAAGGTTTTTAAATTTTGTGTTTGTATGTTGTATGCCGGTGTACGTATGTGTGTTATTGAAATATTATAGAGCTATCTTTGTTTTAGCAAAGTAGTTGATGGATTGTGTTACTAATACATGGGAAAAAACATAATATCGCTTAATGTTTTTATTGTATGAAAAAATATTAGCAAGGAAACCTGCTAATGGTGCTCCCTGCAGGCCTCTTCCTAATTGATTCCTTTGAACTCTAAACCTAACATGAGGAAACCAGTATAAAGATGCCACAGGCATTTTGGAAACCCTGTGAAATTGTTGGCTGTGTTGCACAGATTCGCCTTTTGTTTTTCTGAAGTTGTTTCTGGAAAGCTTCTTTACACTTGGGGCACTATTGTCTCCTGAGTTTTAGGTACATTCAAGACTTAGAACCAGTGCGACTTATATGTCTCAAGAGATGTTTTGAAGCATGCTGGTATCTAAGCTTTCTCTTAAAAGTGTTCACAACATGAACTTTTCCTATCAGGAAGTGGTCGCTGTGTAGCTGTTATTTCATCCAGAGAATCGCATTGTATGAATAATGGTTAGATCTACAGCCTTAGCATGCATGTGATCTTGGGTAGTAATTCTGGAAAGTGACTGATAGATTGTTACTATTTTTTTAAGTAGTCATTCTGTCTTAAGTGGGTTTGTGTGGTGGCGGGTCATTTATTACTCAACAGATATTCCTCGCATACTTCCTAGGCTTCAGACAGTATTTCTATGAATAATCTATATATACCCATAAAATGACTACCCAGTACACAAAGGTAACATTTTTGTTATATGAAGGTATCTTTAGTGTAAGTCTTGTTCTTACCTCATGAACTCTTAAAGGAAAACACATTAGAAATGATTCTTTATTCCACTTTAGTTTGAAGGCAAAATTGTTATTGAAGAAAATATGACAATGAAATTATGTATTAAAAACCATACCTTTTTTGCAGCTGAGTGGATGACTCAGTGGATAAAGTGTTTGCTGTGCAGATATGAAAACCTGAATTTGGTTTCTCAACACCCATGTAAAAAGGCAGGAATACTTTCACATTCATAATTCCAGGGCTGGGAATGGTAGAAGGCAGCAATATTTACCGTTAGCCTTCCTGTATATGTCACACAGACATACACGTACACACACACACACACACAGAGGCATACAAAATAAATGGAAAAATACATTTTTCTATTTATTAAGGCTTTTTTTTGTTTTTTGTTTCTTTTGTTTGGCTTTCTTTTTTAATGTAAAATATTGTTATTCTGTCCAGGCTGATCTTGTGTTCCTGGGCTTAAACAATTTTCAGTAGATAAAAGGGTAGGCTCATTGTCCTATGACTGGCTTTGTTTCCTACTGAACAATAAAATGCAGCCTATCTCGGTGGCATATGGAGAAATCCCAGCACTCAGGAGATTGAGAAAGGAGGTTCACAAGTTTGAGATCACCCTGGACTGTGTACCCAGCCTTAGCTACATGATTAGACCTGATCTGAAGTTTTAGTTTGGAACTAACTGTGCACAAGTTTGTTTTTCTTCCAATGATAGCATCCTGGAAAGCACATTTAAAAGTTGCCCTGTCTGATTTAAGTAACATTCATAAAAAGTCATTAATTGTGATTCCACAAATACTTTTAAAAAAAGCATCAAGGTACAGAGAAAACCCTAACTTACTTATTCAGAGGGGACATAAGGAGTTAGGATAGATAAAACTGTATGTTAAAAAGGAATCCATAAATGTATAAGAACAAAGTCATGTTAGTAATTAGGCTATATGTAATTTGTACAGGATATAAAAGAGCATAGTAGACATTAAAATGAGGGCAATTGTTATAGAAATTAACTTGAAAAGAGATTAGTATTATATAACCACAATGTGACTTTGCCAGTTAGTATGTAGTCAAATGCCTGTTTGATCATAGGCTTGCCATTCTTGCTGATAAATTCTTAAGTTAATGCCTATATTACTGCTAAGCACATAATTTGTTTTGGCCACTCACTAAAATAAGTTTATTTTTTTATTTCCTCACTATATTTTGGGAAACATCTGAAGTTTACCATGTGGACAATGTTCATTTTCTTTTGTGGTATGAAGTCAGAAGCAAACTGTATGTCTGGTTTGAACATAAAATATCCTTTTAAATTATGGACCGCACACTTCATTTCATCTATGTTGTTTCTTTTTAATGTTTTTCAGTTAATTTTCATGATGCTGTGATTGAACCCTTATCCATGCATGGCATATTATAGCTGAACTATATACCGCCTTGAAACTTCTTTTCAGTACAGTTATTACATTCAATGCGATTTATTTATTTATTTATTTATTTATTTATTTATTTATTTAGCTATTACTCAGCATCATATGACTCCAGTAGGAGCTTGTGGACTATACCTGAGCCCTTTACTTGAGACATGGAAGCTGCTAAGGTGAGGGAGGGTGTACTCCATACTCACAAATACAGCACTCTAAAATTGTTCATAATCCTTGAGACTTAGATTCATCCATGACAGATAAACTAAATGGAGTATTATGATAATTTTGGGATTTAGCTTTGAGCCAGCTATAATGTTCTATAGAGGTATTTTCTGCCATCATTGAAATTATGCTATTTTTGAGACCTATCAACAAATTTGATATAGTAGGTTGTAATCTCTTCAAGCCATATTTATTTAAAGACCTTTTCAAAGAATTTTTATCTGAAATGCCTTTTATTGAGCAGTGAAAATATTCATTGTGTTTTTGCTTTGTTTCCTTTCTCTGAAGTTACCTCCCAAAGTGAAATAGCATGGAGGGAGGGAACTATTGACAGCATGAAGTCTTTCTTTTAAAGTTATTTTAATGATGCTCCTCGGATTTGTGGATAACCTTAATTAGAGTTTCTAAAGCAATTTATGCTTGAAATTAAATATTAATATCATGTATGCATCAGGTTAACATAAAATTGCCTTTTTGCATATCCAAATAATTCTAGAAGGAGACATTCCATTAATATGTTATCACGTAAGCTTCTCCTTTACTAATGCTGACCAAAAGCATAGCCTTACGAATATATTATGTTAATTTATGATACTTTATTGTTTACTGAATGTAATTTTAACATTTTTCTTCAAAGCAGTTACTGTGGGTGAAGGCCACAGCTGAAGGAAGGGCTTGGAATTGTCATGTGTACCTACCTTCTCTTTGACATTTGAGTCAACAAAGAGTTTGTGTGTAAATATTATTCTTCACTTGCTTTGAAGCTACAGTTGTACAGTTCTGAGCTCTACCGTTCTTTTGAAAATATATGCAGAGTATATTTGCTGATATGTTCATTGCCAAGGAAATCTCCTAGTAAATAAATGAATCTGAATGATGTTCTTGTTATGCTTTTTTCTTGTTCTTGAACATTTCAATCCTATATCAGAAATGTGTCTGAACAATATTAAGTGGCAATTCATTTTAAAGATTCTGTTAAATTGGAAGAGGTGATTTTTTAATTAAAGGAAATGCAATTCTGTTTTTGTTTCTGGTGAATTTTTGGGCCATTTCACCTCCATCTGTATTAGCAAACAGTATTATTGCTCATTGCGCTGTAGGTTTGCTTTCTTTTCATTTGGAATTCCCTCAGTGCAGCTAGCCCACTGTCCTTAGTCAGTGAAGTTGATGAACCCTGGTAATACTGAGCAGTGGACACACGGTACAGATTTGACTTTATACTATGGTGAATTATTAGTCCAGTTCCTTTAAAATCTTATGTAGTTATTTGTGTTTCCTTACTTAACATTATTTTTGTTTCTAGCCATTTTGTTTCCATTCTGTTTCTTAAAGATTAAGTCTTTGATTTTGATCTTAATTTTTTGTTTAATCCTCCAATAGGCCCTGGTGTCTCATACCTTAGTGGACCAATGCTGCTTACTATAGAATTGTGTACAATAGGCTTAATCATCACATAAAACTCTAGTAGAGAGTGGAGTTGTTTTATTTTCTTGTGATAAGCAGAAGTTTCACTAAACTTGGAGACATGTGAAGAGAGTTTACTTATGCTTTGGCCTGAAATAACTCCCTTATTGGCCCGTCATTGGCCGGGAGCTGCAGTCAGAAGGGAAATGAAATGCTGCAACAGTGAGTACTATTTAAATGCCATGAGCCTCACATGATCTGTGAACTGTAAACACAATAGTAAACACACCTTCCATCAGTCTAAGAAAGCAAAAGTCAGTGTTTGGTATTTGCTCATGCCTGAACCCTCTTGTTTTCTCAAGTGCATTCTGGAACATGAGTGCCCAAACAAATTTGGGAAATGTAGTTTACTTTAATTTAATTAAGTACATTTTTTGAATACAGAACTTCCTTGATTTGATACCAAATTAATAAGCACTTTAGGTATACTAAGAGGCAAAGTTAATGTACAGAGCTTCCCAGACTCACTTGCTCATGGAACTCCTTCATTCCCCTTTGTTGAGAACCATGAAAGTCTAAAGGGAGTGCTTGGCAAGTGATATTTCCCAGCTTACTTTCAAATTTCCCATCTATAAGATGGTTAAAAATTCATCTGCAAGGCATAAGGTGATTTTTCAGATGTTTAATAATGTGGTGTCTAAATATATAAAACTGGTCTTCTCCAACATCCTAAGATTTTGCATTCTGCCAATAAAGACAAAATGTATTTCTAAAATTGTATGACCCTTTTTATGTCCTTATGGTTTTAGTAATTGCATTTTATTGCATAAAGATGAAGATTCTATTTTATATATAATTATTTAGAATTCAATGATCTTTTAATTTTATCCTGTTTAATTCTGCAAGTTGTATATATTAACTTTAAGAAATTGCTCCTTAGGAAGATTTTCATCATACATTCCTAATATGGCTTTTTCTGAAAATTTGATATAGTAGTCTAAAATTTTTATATATTCCAGCAGTAAGGTATTTTCTCATTTTTCTCCAGTAATCTAGCTTAAGATAAACTCTGAAGTTATTCTTTTGTTAAGTTGATATTGGTCACTAAATTAAAAAGTGCCCAAAGCACGTAGTTCACCTGGGTTCTTCTAATGACCAAAAGATCAGAGCTTCTGCTCTGTATCAACATTTCTGTGGTTCCTTTTATGGTAGGCTAGTGTGTTTTCTCCCAAGTCTTCACATACTATGATTTTGAGTCATTAGAAGTTTTTTTTAAGTTTCCTAGGAAAGAAACCCTTGTCTTCCACTTCTCGGGATCTCTTGTCTTGCTTTTCCATTATCATTCCTTAAGTTAGATGAATGAATAGAGTCTAATACTTCAGCATTTATCTGTAAGATCTTTTCGAAGGTAGAAGGGTATTATTTTTAAAAAATACCCCCTTTTCAGCTACTTAGGAAGGGGTCAGAATTTACCATCAGATCAGTGGTAGAAATAGAAGGAATTGTGTAAATGATCAGTGATTGTATATCATATGTGCTATCTTTTTCTAAAGTTGATGGTGTCAGTTTTAAGTTTATACAAAAACTGAGTTGGTACTCAAACAGCCAGTAGTCAATAATTATTGAGTAATTAATGAAGCTCAAAGACTGCTTCATAGACACCAAACCTAAACATCACAGCTCCATATGATAGATTTTTACCAAGGACTGTGGTTTTTTTGTGTGTATAAATACTTCTTTGGAAGATTGGTTGTGTATGTGAAGTGAGAGATATATTTTCCTCTCAAGTAGCTAGCTACCTAGCTGCGTTTGCTTTGAAGGAGAAGACCACCATCAGACTGAAATGGCACAGTATAATGGGTTACAGTTTTGTTACACATGCCATGGGAATGGGATAATTTGGAAAAAGTAACCTTGGAAGCCCAACACTGATTTTCTAAAACTCTGATTTTCTTTGGTAATCATTTCCTGGTATGTTAAAAATTATGCATAAATATACTTTCTTCTCTCAGATGGTATAATTAGGGTCAATCCTTGAGTCATGATTTACAAAGAGCTTATTATACAAAGCATGACATTAGAAGTTAGCTAATTTTAGCTCTGTATGGTTTGAACTGAACAAAAATCTGATGTAATCTTTTTAAGTATTGGTAATTATTTTTGGTAGCCCTTAATGAATGACTTAGGGCAGCATAATGGCTGCTTACCTGAAGGGACTTAGGTAAATAAAGTTTGCAGTGAAAATGAAAAACTGTGGAAATATAGTTCTCTGATAAGACAACCAAAGGAATGTTAGGCTTCAAAGCTTTAAAATGTGAAACAGGCCTTCTAAAAACATACCAACAACTCTAGGGTATTAATACTTTGTATTTGTTACATCTTTTAAGCAATGCCCCCTCACT
Source organism: Sigmodon hispidus (assembly GCA_004025045.1). Lineage (NCBI taxonomy): Eukaryota > Metazoa > Chordata > Mammalia > Rodentia > Cricetidae > Sigmodon > Sigmodon hispidus. Next base: position 158,239 of record PVIH01003000.1, read on the forward strand.
TATGTGCCCTTCTCTGCCTCCTCTTCCTTTTTATTCAAACCTTTCCCCCCTTTATTTTGTCCTTTTTGTTAGACTTCTCATTTTGAAGATATCCAGGGATTAACTATTAGGGTCCATACTTCCCAGCTCTTAGAGGATGCTGGTTCACCTGGTTTCTGGTGAAAAGGAGTAGCTTAAGACTCAGGAAATGGCCAAAAGATTTGGGTATGAATACTTTGGTGTCCTTGGTGTGTCTTTGTATAAATGTTTATTTTGCCCTTGACCCAGCTTGTTCTCATGAAGACTATCAGTGTCTGAAATGTGTGAATATTGACTGGAAAAGGTCTAGAAATGATGAAAAGGTAGCCATAGGCATAGGTAATTTGAATTGTATCTTTATATTCTTAAGACATTAGAAAAGGTAATAAAATTTCTGATTGAATTTGTTTATATTTTGTTGGCAGTGCAAAAAAATTAAAGTGCATCTCCTCAAGGAAAGTCTAAATTTTGTTATAGAAATTTAATTCTAAAAAGCAGCACTAAAAATATTTTAGACATAATTTAGAAAAGCATATAGGTGATATCAATAAAATAATGCATATACAATTCTGTTGAAAATATTTAATGTGGGCTATGAAACAACTGAATGCATGAACTTTTCATTCTAATGATTGTAAGTTTTAAATATGGCATCAGTGAGTGATGATGATTAAATGGATGAAAAGTGGTCTCAGCATGGAGTACTATTGGGAGGTTTGTGTCTTGGCTCTTTATCAGTTTTCAGTTACCATTCTTACAATATAATTTAAAAGGTATAACTGAATCTGCTTAAGAAAAACATTGAGCAAACTGCTTTAAATCATTTTAATTGTAAAAAATAAAGCTTTATTTTCTAACGTGACAGTTAATATACTTTGAGATTTCAGTGACTTTTACCTAAATGGTTAAGTCTGGCCAGTTGTAACTTTGGACATTACCTTGTATTGCCATTCTTGAGCCCAAGGTTAGTAAACATTTTCAGATTCTCTGTGCTCTGTCCTGAAAGGATTTGGTGGAAAGGGTTGCAGGAAGAGAGTCAAATGTCTTCTCTGCTCAGCCTTTGAAAAAAGGAAAGGGCAGGGCTGGTCATGGGCAAATTACTTCCACCTCCCTTTTTGCCCCTGCTTCAGCTCCAGGGGAGCTGGGAATGCACAGGAGGAATCAGAAGACTTGGGTTCCAGTCCCGGCTCTGCCACTTACTACCTATGTGACCTTGGGTAAGTTACCTGACGTTTCCAAGTCTCAATTTCACTATAGGATGTTGTGAGGATTAACTATGATCTACAGAAATGTGATTTGTAGCCTCCCAACATCTAGAGAGACAATTTTTATTCCCATGGGCTTGGCCTCCTCCCTATTTCTCTGAAGCCTCATGTTCTGACTTGTGCCTTATTGAAGGAGTCCAGATGACATCACTACTTTTGCTTCTCCCCGAGCCCTGCTTGTATGGGAACTGTTGTTCCTGTCCTCTGCATGCTTCTCAGAGTGTAAAACTAAGTGGACTAATCTTCACGCTGGACTGCGGGATGCTGTTATCCCTTCCCACCCTACTCTTGCCTCCCTTTAATCATCTCAGAATTGCATGCTTAAGAACTGCAAAGAATAAATCTAATGCATGAAGATCCAGACAGTGTTGAAGAGATGGACTTAGGTAGAGGGAATGTCTTGTAGTCCTGTTCCCATGTCCTCCAGTGCTAGGCAGATTGACTGAGAAAACTGTAGGTAAATGTTCCTCCTTTTATTTCTGTGTGGAAATAAGTTCCTCAGAGGTCTCACTGGGAACCTAGACCCTTAACCTGAGGAAATATGGTGGAAAAGAGGGTGTGATGCCTCTGTCTTTGGTCAGTTCTTTTAGGACTACAGGGTACAACGTTCTCTGTTAGCAAAGTGCTGCCTCACCCTCAACCAATCTAATAGATAGTGCTGCCTTCCTGGGGGTTTAGTTTTGAAGGGCGCATGGAACTGAGGAATATGATGTACTCTCTTGATCACACACCTGGCTTTAGACCAAGTGGTCCTTCTAGGACTTAAGGGAAATGTGATGCTCTGTTTGGTTCAACTTCTTCCACAACCTAAGAATGTTTAATCTGGCACTATAAATAACAGTAGCCATTTACCATGGACTGCTTGCCATTTGTTAATGCCTGATTGCTATGCAACACAGTAACACTCATATCATTATTAGATTAATTTTATTAAAAATTTTGCTTTTTTAAGCCTTGAACCATTGACTTACACTTCATATGGTTTCTTGCTGAAGTAGCAGTGCCATCTCTTATAACTAAAACTTAGTTGTAAATGTAGGTTGAAGCAATAAACAGTGCAACTTTAGATTTATCCATCAATAGAGAATTTGTAATGCTAACACTCATGCTGTCAAGGATGCAGTGAAACAGGGACCCTGATACACTGCTGCAGGCAGTGTGAATTGACAAGATCTTTTTGACAACCCCTGCCAATTTATCAGAGTACTCAGATTTAAAGCCAGGCATTCTGTAGTCTCTAATGTCTTCAAGGAACTAGTGATGATTGCAGCACCATCCTAACAGTAAGAAACTGAAAGCTACCTATGTCAGTGTCTGACAATAAAAAATGTTGAATTATTGTCTGCCAAAAAAACATCACAATGAAATCTTTGATATATGCTAACAATTTATAGACCTGAATGAAAATATATCAACATAGCTGTTTTAAAGTAATAAAGTTATACATAGCTGCTATGTGTAATATATTCTGTCCTATAAACTTCCTATAATTTTCCGTTATGTTTTCAATTGAAAAAGTCAAAAGCAAATAAAACGAGCAAGAATTGTTCTGTGACAGTTCATTCCTCATTTTATGGTCTTTTCATACCTGCCTGAAGAACATGATACACAAAGTAGACAGCCTTTCTGTGTTTATTAAGCTCAAGCTAGCAGTCTGCCACTCATCTAGTTTCCAGTGGTGGTTCTCACCGGGAGCTCTTTTTAAAAAGTCTCTCTAGCCTAATGACCATATTGTTGCTCAAGGGCATGAGCAAAATTCAGCTTTTAGAAAATGCCTCTAGAAATAGTTTTTCAAAATTTGTGAGTAATATTAATATAATTCTGAGAACATTAACATCTTAAAAGCCACCTTTTTAAGATTTTATGTGTATGAGTATTTTGCCTCCATGTATGTTTGTGTATCACATGTGTGTGTGTGAATTGCCTGAGGAAGCCAGAAGAAGGCATCAAATCCCCTGGCACTAGAGTTACAGAAGGCTGTCAGCCACCATTTGAGTGCTAAGAATCAAACAGGGACCTCGAAAGAGCAGCCAGTACTCTTAACCTCTGAGCCATCTCAACAGCCCCATACAGTATCTTTTTGAGCTTATATGATGCCACATTCAATAGCAAGTGTTAAGTGTCTGTGTGTATCCATGTCCGTGTCGGTGTCTGTGTCCTTGTCCGTGTGCGTGTGCGTGTGCGTGTGCGTGTGCGTGTGCGTGTGTGTGTGTGTGTGTGTGTGTGTGTGTGTATGTGTTGGAGCGCTGCCTTAAATTATGTTGTTTACTATATTTAATTGTTTCTTTGGAGGTAGGTATTTCAGTTAAAAGAGCAAGAAAGATGAGATAAGAAAATACTTTTAAAAACTATTGTGAGAAAAAAAGGGGGCTAGAGAGATGGCTCAGTGGTTAAGAGCACTGGCTGTTCTTCCAAACGTCCTGAGTTCAATTCCCTGCAACCACATGGTGGCTCACAGCCATCTAAAATGAGACACGGTGCCATCTTCTGGCCTATAGGCAGAATACTGTATACATAATAAATAAATAAATATTAAAAAAAAAACTATTGTGTAGCTGGGTATCAAAATACATGCCAAATCCCTTCACTAAGAAAGCTGAAAGCAGGAGTTAGAGATCAGCCTAGGTAACATATAAAACCTACCTCAAAATCAATAGCAGTATACAAACAAACAAAGAAATAACCAAGACAGGCAAAACAGAAAACTTTTACTCTCATGAAGTGTAACCTAACCTGCAGACTTATTTGTTTATTGTTGATGCTTTCCTGAAGAGAAAATGAAAACTTAGAACATCTGTGTCTCAACTTTCCCCTAATGGTGTAATTGTTTAAGGCAGTTCCTCATGTTGTGGTGACCCCCAACTATAAAATTATTTTGTTGCTACTTTATAACCTTATAATTTTGCTACTGTTATGAGTTGTAATGTAAATATCTGATTCATAGAATATCTGATATGCAACCTCTATGAAAGGGTTGTTTATTTCTCAAGGAGTTGCGATCTACCAATTGAGAACCACTGACTTATGATCATACATTAAGACCAAAGAACTTAGAAAAATAGCTTGTCTCAAAGACCTTGCTATTAAATGTTTTAACACTCTTTAAATACTAAATATGGGTTTTTTTAAAAAAAAAATTATAAAGTTGATGAATCTCCCTTTTTTCAAATGACCATAGTGGAACATTCTTGAGTACATTTAGGAACTTGCCAATTAAGGACATAATGGAGAACTATTTGTGTTCATCTAAACTTCTCAGGTAAATTTTTTAGAATCTTGAATTGTAAACATACACAATTTGTTGTAGAAATACCTGTCTTGGTGAACTTGACTGCTTCATTTTTTTTTTTTTTTTCTCTAAAAGTCATGTTCTTGAAGAAGTTAGGCTCCATCTCAGCAGATTCCCAGGATGAGGAAAACTTTTATTTTGGAAGAATTTTGTAATAGGATTAATGTGTTTGTTATGCTGATATGACTTGTCTCAGTGAAAACACTGCCCCAAGGTTCCTTTTTTCATTGGAAGAAAAATGAACATGTTGCTTACCAAGTTCTCCCTCTCTCTTTGGAACTTTGTTGGTTATTAATGTGAGCAGGTTGTCAAAGTATTATTTTAGTTTAAATCACAAAATAAGAGCTAGTTTGCCATCATGTGTTATGTTCATTACCTCTTTAAGTCACTAGGATAAAATAGTAGACTAATTTGGCTCATACTAACAAGAGAAAAAGTGATTGTGGTATAATCTGATATTGCAAAGACTAGAACTTTACATTTGGGATAATAATAGGATATCACTTTGTGGAATTAACTCTTATGTTAATTTGTTTAGATGCCATAGCTGCTATGGATAAAGTTGATATTTCAGGGTATCTTAGTTGAGTGAAAATAGATTGTGTTCAGTGTAGATAGCTTTGGGTGATTTGTGTTCTGTATAAAGAAATTTAGCATTCAAATGCTATTGCTTTATTTATGTACATATCTATTTAAAATGTGAGGTTTGTACTTACATAAACCTTCCTAGATTTCACAAGGCTGACCTAATCTCTTCCAGCCTACCTACTCATCTATTGCTGTAGATGAAAAGAACATGAATTTGACAGTCTAACACAGCCTGGACAAAAATCTCAGCTATGTTTTCTTCTCTGAACGATGGCAATAAAAGTAAACTCATAAGCTTGTGGTGGGCAAAATAGAAACTGCTCACTATAATCTTTTCATATTGAAATGTCTGATAGGTGTGTCCCCATTCACTTCCTGTTCCGCCTCTTGTTTTTCTTTAAAGCATTCATTTTCGTGTTCTGCATGAAGGAGGTCTGATGTCTTAGACTGCAGTTGGAGTTGCTGACTAGCATTAGGAGCTGAGCATCTGTCCTCAGTTACTTCTCTTGGAAGGAAACCAAATGACTTCTTTATACCATTCTTCTTCTTGCCCTATTAAACTTTTCCATTTTATCGTCACTAAGAAAATAAAGATCTTTAGTTGAGGGGCATCTAGGTTGTTTCCAGGTTCTTACTATTATGAATAATGCTGCTATGAACATAGTTGAGCTAATGCTTTTGGGGTGTGAATGTGCATCGTTAGGGTATATGCACAGTAGTGGTATTGCTGGATCCTTGAGGACATTGATTTTCAGTTCTCTGAGAAACCGCCATACTGCATTGAGGAGGAAAGGAGTTTGAACAAGGAGATGCATGGATGAGAGAGAGAGAGAGAGAGAGAGAGAGAGAGAGAGAGAGTGAGTTTATTCCATAAAAAGAAAAAAAAGGATTTTTCTTTAGTAAAAAAAAAAAAAGAAGAAGAAATGAAAATGAAAATGAAAATCTTCCTGGACTCCTAAAATATAGGTCTAAAATTCACAAATATTTTAAAGTAAATTAAATTTCTTGTAGCACATAGTCCTTTGAGTTAATATAACTTTGGTGACAAAGTTATAACGTTGTTTTGGGTTTTTTTTAACTGTTTTTCTGTATGTCTTGGAGACTGTACAGTTTGTTGTAGCTTTCGTGAGTTGCTGGCTTCTGCTTTGGCTCAAGCATGGCGCTTTCAGCCACTCCTTCAGTGATCGCACCTGCCCTTTGACATGGACAGGACCCTTGGACATACCTGGTTTTGAACAAATTAGTGTTGAGCCCTGGACAAGTTTTTTGTTTTATATTGTTGTTTTTCCTTTACCTTACATATAGCTTTTAAGGTTGATGTGTTCTTACTCAGAAATAATAAAATTTGAGTCATGGATTTTATACTCTGAAAGGGTTTGTGAACTGTTAGAATACCATGAATGCTCTAGGTCTCTGATTTCTCATTGAGCTTTATTGTTTTTCTTACCCTTGCAAATTGCCTTGTGATTTAGACACCATCACCAATACCTGGCTCTTCCTTCCCTCTCATGCGCATGACCTGTTTGCTGTGCTTTTAATAGTTCTTCTTTTATTTATTTATTTGCTTACTTATTTTGAGGCAGAGTTTCACATAGCTCGGAGTGGCCACAGACTTGCTCTGTAGCTATAGATGACCTTGAATTCTTGATTCTCCTGCCTCTGCCTCCTCGGTGCTGGAACTACAGACATGTATTACCACATCTTCCTACACTGCACCTTTCATTACATATAACTTATGTTCTTTTGAGGGAAGTTCTTAATTGTACAAAGGAAAAAGAAATTGTTTCTAGATGAGATGAAAACAACACCCTTCCACCAAAATATTGTTGTAGGGTTGTAGGCTGCAGGGATGGCTCAGTGGTTAATATAACTAACTGCTCTTCAAGAGGACTCAGATTCAATTTCCAGAACTCCATGGTGGCTCACAACTTCAGTTCCAGGGGATTTGACACCATCTTCTGGCCCCCACAGACACTGTACATGTGTGGTCCACATAATACATATAAACAGGCAAAATAGCCACATACATAAACAAAGCTGATTGGTTTATCTTTCTACTTTTAGTAATCCAAGAGAATTCAGAGACCCCATGCTTTCCTGGCATGTTACTTGCATGGCTGCATGACAAAGGGGATATATTTTCATTTTTAGATGACAACAGGAACATAACATGTTTAATACAATCAGGTTTTTATTTTATTCTTTCTTTGTATAAGATGATGAGCAAAACCTATAATAAGATCCTCCCAACTTATATTGAACATCTCAGATATTTTAGATATGAAGTTATAGGTGGTGAAAACATGCTTCCTAGATTTTAGTAAAACCTAAAAAGCAAGTGGCAGAAGAAGAATGTATTTGTTGTATCAGGTGATAGTGGATGGTAATTTTCATTCTTTTATGTTGAAGGGAATAACTTTGTCTCTCTTTTACTATTGAAAAAGTCTTTATGATACCCTTTTCTCTCTTTGACAGTCGTCTGTCAAGATGACCAAGGAAATTTCTTATAGCAGGAAAGACATTTTAAAAAATTGCTTACATGTTTAACAGTTTGAAATCAAGTGAGAAGATGTATAAACTTGAGCATACTGAGTTAAAATATATTCAATAGAATAATGATAAGCTCTGTGTTAATTTATTGAAGTAAATGTGGCCTAATGGTTAAAATGTGAGGGCCAGAATTTCTTCTGTTTAAAATGGTTGCCATTGGAGGGACCACTTTCTGATCCCCTTTTTTTCTAGCATAACTCTTGATATACATTAATTAATTTAATAGGTCTGGGAGCCCTATGAGTTAAATATCAGCATTCCCACTCGACACACTAGAAAGATTGCACGTACAGACTCCAAGCCATTACCTAACTTGTCTAAAATCTTTGCACTACTAAGTTGAAGGACTGATTTGGCACTTTCTGAACCATGGAGAATAATCCTACAGTTGACCTCTGAATAGGATTAAATGATGTTCACTCATCAAATAACTTGTGAGTTTACTGAAATATATGTGAGTTTCATATATACATATGTGTGTGTTTATCATAGTGGTAAGCTTATAGTTTGATACATTTGTCTGACAAGATGTTTGTCATCCAGTGTTAGCTTTCACAAGCAGTCAATTGAGTTTCCTTATTTCTCTGAAAGATTAAAAAAATGCAAGCAAGTTTCTATGATATTTAAGTTCAGAAATGAAATGAGTGTTGGTAGAAGTATTAGCTGGTGTCTCTCAAGAGCAGACAGGAATTTCATATTGGGTAGAAAATAAGCCAAACTCTTCATGCTGACCATGGCCGTAAGAGTTTAATCTTATGCTGTGACATCTTCATAGTTTATGTATGCACTGCAAACTGTTATCAAGGTTCAGCTGCATTATAACTACCCATCTAGAAGTTGTTATAGCTTAGATAACAGTCCTCTAACCTACACCCAATCTGTAAAAATGAAGGCTAACAAATTACCAAGTAGTGTTATGGTCTGTTGTTACAGTTACTCATAATACACCAGTGAGAATATTGTGCCAAATAGAGTTATTTTTACTGCACAGGCATCAGCTGTGTATAATGCTAAGCTTTGTGCTTACATTTGGAAAAGAATCCTCTACAAATATGTAATGAATTAGATATAGGAGTCCATTGTAAGGACTCATTGTCAAGCACAGAATGAGAAAACTGTTTGAACAACTGATAAAAGTTTTAAAGCAACTTCCTAGTATATTTGTACATTGTCAAGGAGAAGACAGGAATTCTTCATGAAAGATATGCCGCAGTGAACACATGGACGTACATTGCTGCCCTGTGGTGTGGGGAAAGGCTGTGCTGCATAGCTGAGCTGTGCTCCTGAACACATGTCACATCCTCAGACTACAGCCTTAGGGACTAGACTGACTTTGCTGGGTGTTTGTCACACACACACTGTTATGTATATATGTATATTTGGGCATGAATTTGGCATGATCCTTGAAGCTGTACCTGCTTTAAGGTTACATTTTTTAAAATATCTTTTTGTCAACTTCCTTAATTCTTAATAAAGTGAAAACACCAGGAAATTATTTTACATATCTGTCATGATACTGATAATTATGTGACTTATTTCCCATCAAATCTCCCTTGCCTATCTCAATTTTCAGTACCTTTTAAAAGGAGAGATGTGGCCTATTAACTGGACATAAAGTGTTGTTGTTTTTCTAATTCAGTCTTTAAAATCTGGATTCAAGTACCTGTAGCATACCATAGGTATCAATTTCAGTTGTCTCTTGGAAGAAAATTCATTGAGCTAATTGTTTCATAGGAAAAGCTAGTTTAGTGCTATTATCTGATAATTACTGCTTTCAAACAAAGAATGTTGTTTTATTATATTGTGCATAATTAGAAATATTCCAGGATATATGTTCATCTAGCATATTTCACAATGTTCTTGCAGTTTTGTTCTTGCAAACAAAAACTATAAGCATTTACTTTAACACCTATCTATAAACACAGGAAGTCATATTTTATTTTCATTTACTATTTCTACTGTCCCAATTCCCTTCTTTTTTTGTCAGTGTTATTTGTTATAATTTTAGAGGGATGGAATAATTGCAAGATGTTCAAAGAGGTTAGTCCTGTGACTAATTCCATCTCAGATTACTGAGATTTTATAAGATGCTGCCTGTAACCTTGGTGATCATTTTCAGCCGTGCCCTTCTGCTAGGTTCCTTCTTCCTTTTGTTCTTTTTTTCTACATAAAAATAACTGCCCTTCAATGAAAGGAAAAATGATGATAGATTTTAGGGTTTATGTAGTTTTAAATTTATTAGCACATATTAACAATACAAGTGAAATTATTCATTTTTGTTTGTGGCTTTTAAACCTCTGAAATAGTTTGGTGACAGTTTTAGTTTTGGTCTTAGTTTCTTTCTTTTTCTTTCTTTCCTTCATACATTGGTTCACATTCTCTCTGGATTTTCATCTGTCTGTCTATCTATCTATCTATCTATCTATCTATCTATCTATCTATTTTTATTTATCCATGTATCTCCTTGTTCCAACTCCCTTTCCCCCTCCTGACCCTTCCTGGTCAGCCTTCAGCCTCCCTCCTCCCCATCCCCTCCCCAAAAAGAGCAAGAGGTCCCAAGGTGGATTAGCTGAGCTTCCACTCCAGGCAAGTCCAGTTTCCTTATCCTAATATCAAGACTCACATTTTCTCCAGATTTTCTTCTTTATCTACGTGCTGCAGTTGGAGTAGTATTATAAAGAGCTAAGTTCCAGCTTTTCAAGCAAAATACCTGAGTCTAAATAGTTTGGTTAAAGGAAACATGGAATTTTTTTTTTTTACAGTTATTCAATTTAGATTTATGTCAAATGAATTGCCTATTTGTTGAAATCTTTTCTCATAAGTTTTATGCAATGTCATCATTACTGTTTCCTACCAGAAAACAGGATAGAAAAATTGAAGACCTGTTTTTAGGACGTGATGCACTTTATACCAAGATTCAGATCTGGTGAAAGAGATGGAGGTCTTGAGTGTCCTGTTTGATGCAGAACCTCTAATAGAAAGCTTTGAGCAGGCTGATGTCCTTAATATTCATATGCACTTCTTGGTTTAACTCCTGGGAAGTCTGTAACCTGTTAAGACAGTTGGTTTTATAGAGAAACTTTTTTTTATAAGTGATAATTCTTTGATTTAACCATAGCATTTCAGCAAACAGAATGACCATTAATTGATGATTGTACTGAAGCAATTACAATCATGCAACATGGAACCTTAAGATATTATGCTCAGGGCTAGAGAAATGCTTGCAGGGAACGAGCTCCTCCTGCTCTTCTCTACAAACAAAAGAACTGATTGTGGCCTCAGCAGTTAAGTTGTACTGATTGTTCTTCCCATCATCCACATCAGGTAGCTCACAACCACCTCTGTATCCAGCTCCAGGTGGTCCAGTACTCTTTTCTGGACTCTGTGGGGATCTGCATTCACAAACTCATATATCTACACACAGGCAGACATAATTCTAAAAATTAAGTATGCTATGTAAAGTAGGACTGTATGTTTTCATTCATATATTCTTAGTAAAGTCAAATTTAATTAAAAGAAGCCACGAGAAGGATGGTGGGTGCCAGGAACAAGGGCTAGGTTAAATGAGGAAATGTTTAAAGGCATTAAAGTTTCAATTGTGTCAGATGGAAGAGTCCTGTCACCATATAGCTTGGCAATGACCTTAACAGTCTAGTATTATATGCTGGTGCTGTGCTGAGTGAATGGCTCCTCAGTGTCCTCCCGAGAAAACACAGGGACGAAGCCAGGAAGAGTGTGGGAACTATGTGAGGTAATGGATTTGGTAATTGACTTGTGGTCATTTCACCATGTACACACACATGCATAGATTTTAAATAGGCATAACTCGTTTTTTGAATATACTGTGTAGTAAAGCTCAAAATCTGAAGTTAAAAATGTGACCCTAGAAAAATTAAGAGACTAAAAAAATTAAAGCAAAACTATCCAAAGCAAGAAATATTAATAAAACTCCCATGTTTTTCAAAGAGAAGATAGATTGTGAGGCTGAGTGGTCTCACTGAAACGTGGACACTAAATACTGCGAAGCAAACTATTCTGAGCCTTAGTGTCTAGTTCTAGAAAATAGTGCGATGAGATTAAAATCAGTATTGTTAGTATTTAATAATAGGAAACATGCCAGACAATAGTAAAATAAACATCCATTTTTATTTGTTAATTTTATAGGCTTTATTATAAAAAAAACCCTTTGCAAATAAATAAAAATGCCAAGCACCAAAATTAACAGACCTCCAAAATCTATTTCAAATTGCAAATATGCACAGAGATAATCTTGAATGGAAGAAGGCCCAAGACTTTCCTGCTGTGTTAAGTCAGGATACTATTTCATAGTACTATATTTGTTTTTACTGTCATTCAGAAACTTGTATTAAAATGTTGTTGTCTTTAGAATGTGCTTTAGATTAAGAAGACCTTAGCTATGTATTCAGATGATTTTGTGAAACCCTACGGAGTTATCAATTTTCATAGAAGATATGGGGGTTTGTTTGGCATCTATCTATCTATCTATCTATCTATCTATCTATCTATCTATCTATCAATCAATCTACCTTCCTCCCTCCCTATCTATCCATCCCTTTATCATCTATCTGTATATCTACTTGTCTGTCTGTCTGTCTGTCTAACCATCCATCCATCGTTTACTTTAGTTGAGAACAGCATTACTAGTTCAGGCTGGCCACCTACTTGCTTCATAGCTGAGAATGGCCTGGATCCCTTCCTTCCATCTGCCAGGGCTAGGATTCCAAGTGTTCCCCACCACCCTTTATTGGGAAATAAAGTTTTAAAAAGAAAAAAGTGAGAAATGATTTATTCAATGAAATGGTACACAGTTGTTTTGGAATTCTACATTTTATCAAAATGAAAACAGTATTATTGTATGTGTCATGGATATATAAACAGTTGTTTGATAATTAGGTTTTTTTTTCCTTCTTTATTTTGTATTTATCAAAAAAATAGTAAAAAGAATTTAAAATGCAGAAGAGTTAACAATAACTATACAGAGGATAAGAATCATAAGCATGGCTTATCAAGAGTGGAAATGCAAATAAGATTGCTACACGTATATTTTGTGTTCAGCTTTCCCTCTGAATTTTTTTTTTCCATCCCTGTATATCCTTATTCAAGGTCTCTTCCCCCTCCCAACACATCCGGTCATTTTTCTTCTCTGCAACTCCCCATCCCCTCCCTGGGCAGGGAGCAGACAGTCCTATGGTCTCACTGACCCAATAATGCTTGCATCAGTCTTCACTCCTGGACAAATCCAGTTTTGTCCCCCTCCCTCAAGAGTGAGTCAAGTGTTCCTATAGTTGGACTGGGGTTTGAAGGGTCAGTCCAGGGTGTTTCTGATCCCAAGCTGTTCAGTGGTTGTGGTTTGCAGCTTGGGTATGTTTGGCTTTTTTTTTTTTTCTTGTTTGTTTGTTTAGAGACCACTAGTGAGTGAGTACATCCCCTGCTTATCTCTCTGAGTTTGTGATATCTCACTCAGGAGGATATTCTCCAAATCCATCCATTTGCCTGCGAATTTTAGGATATCATTTTTTCTTACTGCTGAGTAGTATTCCATTGTGTAGATGTACCATAGTTTGTTAATCCATTCTTCAGTTGAGGGACATCTAGGTTGTTTCCAGATTCTTGCTATTACGAATAATGCTGCTATGAACATAGTTGAGCTAATACCTTTGGAGTGTGAATGTGCCTCTTTAGGGTATACACCCAGAAGTGGTATTGCTGGGTCCTTGCGGAGATTGATTCTCAATTTTCTGAGAAACCTCCATATTGTATTCCAAAGTGGCTGAACAAGCTTACACTCCCACCAACAATGGAGGAGTGTTCCCCTTGATCCACATCCTCTCCAGCATAGGCTGTCATCTGTGCCTTTTATCTTAGCCAATCTAACAGGTATTAGGTGGTATCTCAAAGTTGTTTTGATTTGCATTTCTCTGATGGCTAAAGATGAAGAGCACTTTTTCAGGTGCCTTTCAGCCATTCGTAGTTCCTCTGCTGAGAATTCCCTTTTTAGATCTGTACCCCATTTTTTGATAGGGTTATTCAAGGTTTTGGGATCTAAATTCTTGAGCTCTTTATATACCTTAGAGATCAG